>JAQQZS010000009.1:24701673-24712448 GCA_030068045.1 Platyallabes tihoni | reverse complement strand
CCGTGGGCCCCAATTCTCAGCTGAGTTCTGGAGGGACTTCTGCAAATCTATTGGAGCAACACCCAGCCTGTCTTCTGTGCTTAGTGCTTCTGGAACAGGTTTACTAAGCTTTAATAATGATGATGGAACTCACGACGGTAGAAACAAGAAGAATGAAGAAGAACAAATTTTGGCACTTTATGGGGAAATGCATCCAATCTAGTTCAGAGGTACTTCATGACCATTATCATCAACAATGAAGCAAAATACAACAAAGGACTTCATCAGGGCTATGAAGTGAAAGGCTTTAGACTGGGCAAGTCAGTCACCAGAACATAATCCCGTTGAGCAGCACCACCAAACAAGCAAAAACAGAAATAAAGCTGCAGAGCAATAATTGGCTTTTCTGAAATTTTTGATTATGAAACATGGCATGCAACAATTTGGTCATGTCATTGGGTCACTGGCTTGGTGAAGTTAATGTAAATAAAGAGTATTAAACCAGATATCAAGTGTTATTTATTTACTTCCTTTACTTTTTGCTACTATAATTTTGGCCAATTAAATATTATGTGTTTTGCCACCAAAAGTTTTTTAAGAAATCTAGTTATTATCAGGAAATAAAGACACCAACATTTTATTCGGCTGTCTCATATTTATCTTTTTGTCCCAAATCTACTGTAGCTGTGTGCTTTTCCAGGCATCTCCATTTATACATAAATTAACGACATGCTCATTTAGCCCTCGGCACACATCATAGTTATGACTATTGTTGTTATCATTATGGTTATTGTTATTGCACTTACTATTTAGACTCAAAAGAGACATTTAGTTATTAATTAATACAATATCTAGATATTTATGGAAGTATTTTGTGTGTGTGTGTCCTGCTCTGTACTGTCCCCTTGCACTCGCCTCTCCATGTACCAAGGAAATAGAAAGAGCAGACAAGGGAGGATGCGAACAGCTTGTGATAGAAGGGAAATAATTACAGGATGCATGCAGTTGTTAAGCTAGAAATAGCGCAGGCCCAAACACCGAGCGAACATTCTCACAGGGAAAATTACTACTTTGCATTTCTTTATTTATTTACAGCAACTATGATTAACAGTGTCCCAGAGTATTAGGACATGTACATGATGTGTGATTTTATTCATAATTAAAGCTTTTTTAAGGGATACAAAATCAAGACTTAGGTATTAGTAGGTATTATCTCTCCAGATAAAGATATCCTTTGAGAATGTGATGAAGGAATACAGTACATTTGGTACAGACCCTGGTGCATTCAGCTTCCCTAATTCACATATATACAGTACAGTACGTATAGATTTTATAAGCACTATGTGTAGAAGGTGTTCATGAAATACAGATAAAGTATTAAGCTCTAGAGGTGGCATTAGTTTTAATAAAATATTTCATGATGTAGAGTACTTGTTAAGTTAAGACATATTTTTTACTCATGTTAGAGAACTTAAAGAACTCCTAAAAATTCCCGAAACATTATTACTGAACTCTATTAGAACACCTGAAGAATTCCTACAGAGCTCACGCAATACTGATGAAGAGCTCCTAAAGAATGTCAGAGCTGGTGACTTCGCATAGTGTTCTGAATGGTGGAGTTTTGTCGAGGGAAGTTCCCTTCACTGACATTAACTGCAAATGGAGCAGAGAGTAGGGTGCACCCTGTGAAGTACACTTCGGAATGGAACACAGCTCGGGGCTCTAAAGTTCAAGAAATCACGGTTAATATATCACCATAATATTCAAATTTCGAAAAATTTTAAAAAGCGAACTAAAATAAAATTAATTTCAATAAAATATTCATTATTTATTTTTCAAGGCCACGGGGAGCCACAACAGGGGGATGAAAGAGCCACATGCGGCTCCGGAGCCATACGGTGCCGACCCCTGGTCTATGGTGTTTGGTGTACTGTATGCGCGATGGGGGCTTCGTGTGCGTGTGAATGCAAAGCTGATGCCCTTATTTTCAAAATCTCTCAAACAAACATTTTTTTAAATTTTGCCAGCTATGCAACAACTATTTTATAGGGTAAATTTGTCACCAGACATTATTATGAATTAAACAGAAAATCTAACCACAGACATTTAGATTAAATTTCTTTTATCGTGCATTGGACAACTGTGTTTCATCATGACTGTTTTCCTTAAAAATATCAATTTGTTATTTTTGTCATTATTCCATCTACAGTACATTTAATACCATTATTTTTAGTTGCCGAATGCTGCCAAACAGGTAAGGAAGTAATAAAAACTGATAACGACTTCATGAGTGCACTTAAAAATCAATAATGACTCGATAATGGCACTTATGAAACAATACCAATGCATTAACGAGGCATCAGTGTCGGGAGGGGCCAGCTGAAATTTTTGAACATTCTCCAATTTTCTTCCCAACAATAGCGATTGTGATGGCCACATCAGAATTCATACCGAGACCAAAAAGCAGCCGTTACCGTCCCCTATCGAGCTCTACTGAGAATTCTGATCAAACTCTGATAAAACTCCCAAAGAATTCCTCTGAAATTTAGATAGAACCAGGCAGATAATCATTCATTCATTCATTCATTCATTCATTTTCTGTACCGCTTTATCCTGTATTTCGGGTCGCGGGGGCCTGGAGCCTATCCCAGGAGACTTGGGGCACGAGGCGGGGTACACCAATGTCCTCTAATATCTGTATAGCATGTGAGTAAACATTTTATAAAATGCAGCTTTTATAAATGTTTATAAAACATTTTACTTTATTCTTTTTTTTTTTCTTTTTTAATAAATTTGGATCTGTGTAGAGAACTATAGCCTACTGTTTCATCAGCAGTAGGTGTGTTTGTGTGTGTACGGTATGTGTGAGTATGTAAAAGAGTGTGTGTGTGTGTGTGTGTGTGTGTGTGTGTGTGAGAGAGAGAGAGAGAGAGTGTGTGTGAGAGTAAGAGAGAGAGAGCAGGACATAAGTTTTGCTCAGGGCCACGATTTATATGTTTTAGGGGCTTGTCTATCATAACTGATAGGATTTAAACCTCTGAGCCCTGAGGCCATAAACCAGGAGCCTGAGGCCACAACTAATGCATTAGCACCCGGCTAACAACTCAACAACCTCTCTCTCTCTCTCTCTCTCTCTCTCTGTGTCCATGTGCGGGAGTGGACACAAGGTCCAAAACTCCACTAAGCCACTAAGACTGCAGTGATACCCTACATCACATTTACTCAAACAGCCTTTATGTTCCAAGAAAAACAATAAATAATTAAATGGAGATATTTAACATTCATGAAAGAAGTTTCAATTGTGTGTGTGTGTGTGTGTGTGTGTGTGTCTGTGTAAGGTCAATGATCTTACTCGCCAGATATGGTAACGTGTAAAATTTCTCCATGGATTGATCGATCTCTCTATCTCTCCATCCATCCATCCATCCATCCATCATAACTGGCAGACATTCTGCATGTGTGGAGTTTGCATGTTCTTCTTGTGACCCTGTACAGGATAAGTGTGATAATATTAGTTCCTGTAAATTAAAATATATTCATTCTAGACATTTATTAACATAATGCAAATAACTTGCACTGACAATCAAAAAGTTGTCAATCTGGCAAAGCAAAATCAGAAATGAAATAGAAATTCCTGCCATGTGCACTGTTCAGAGTAAAGAAATCCACAAGCTGTGATGATAAACTTTGCAGTGCTTGTGTCCTTGAGGAGAGTATTGTCATAAATTCCTCCTCTGGAAGAATTTTTACTGTACAGTAATTTCTATTAATAATGCTAATTAAAGCCATAAATGTTAATGAAATTATTTAATATAAATAATATACGGTTTAGGATTTTTCTTGTTAGCTTAATATCCACAGTTTTCCCCGCCAAACCTACCTGGGTATCAAACCTGGGTGTGTTTAATGTGGTGCAATAATTTTATTAATCTGTAATTAAGCTGGCATGTTTCCAGAAGCATTACTTTATCTCACTACTGCAGCCAAATGCAATACAATGCCTGAAGCATGCGCACGTATGAAGTATTGCAGTGCATGGTTTATTGCAGTTTAGTAATCCCAAGCTGGGTAAAAAATGATAGGGTTGCATCAGAAAAGGCATCAGGAGTAAAACCTGTGCCAAAATTCAATATGAGGAAAGGAATATCCGATGTCGGACATTTAAAGGGAGGAGTCTAAAAATAAAAAGAAGAAATAATCAACAACATTGATTGAAGTAAGTACTTAATATGTTATACCTTATTTAGATGCATGCTGAGATATACAGTATATCAAGCTACAGCCACACAGCAACCTGTGCAAGACTGGGCAAAATATAGCAAAGCTTATTAAGTACTTAAAGGGAAGCTATTATGCAAACGTATTTTATTTTGTCATGTTTAGACATTCAGATGAGTCTCCAATGTGTGTACATGTGAATAAAAACAAACAAAAATTCCTGTCTTTGTGTTCCATTTTTATTTTTGTATTGGCCAGGGTTTAATAAAGTTATTTAGATTCCCCCTGCCCCCTAACATGACCTCATATAAGAAGAGGCCCTCCCTCAGGCTCTTAATTCTCAGGAGCTTAAAAATTGTGTTGTGTGAGTAGTATTTCAGGTGGAGCATTAACCCACGCATACACTTTCAGAGAGCTCTGAGACCTGTTTTAGCTTGTTAAAGTAATCGTAAAGTATGGAAACTTTAACAACATTCTAAAAAAAAAAAAGGAAAAAAATTATATAAGCAAGTATATAAGCATTGTGAGCACATCGACTCTTGTTTCTAGCTTCTTTTTTCCCCTTTACTTTTTCAATTTGCTTACATTTTTGCCTTGTGTATTATTTTCTTTCTTTCTTACTTTCTCATGAAACATTCATATATACAGAAGCACAAGTTGAGAGTATTGCTCTGTGCCCCAAACACTTTCACTTCATATTGTGTATACATTTAATATATGCTCACGTCCTACAGGCATCACTTCTCCACTCCCAATCTCATTTTGTTGTGTATGTACAGTACACACCATATTGTATAACTTAACATTTTACTGAGGTGTGAAAAGTTGTGTCCTCTCCCTCTCTCTATCTCTGCAGAAGTAGTCAACAGTGTCCACTCCACACTAAGCACTACTTCATCAAGTCTCAGTGCTTAGCCCTCTTCCTAGGCCATGCAAATAAACACTCCTCCTTAGCTATCTGTTTCAAGTGGCAATCTTAATTAAAAAAAACTTGTAGTTTACATTCAATTACATTTTTTTGTAAGAACTGACACAGGCACAAAGCAGTTTCACAAAAATCCATAATTAATATGTTTAACAAGCTGCCTGACTTTTTTCACTCTCAATATGTTAGCAAACCAAATAGCAAATGATGTAAAATACAGTCTGATTGGTGGTCAGTCATATATTCTTTTAATGCATTTGGCTTCCTTTAACTTTGATTACGATGTGCAATGTTATTTCCAGGACATTTTTATGTTATGTCCAACCAGTCTTTTACAATCTGAGTCCTAGAATATGTCTAAGCCATCAAAGAAGAAAATCTTCAGAGATGTGATAACCTGGTCATTCAGTACATTGAGGTCATCAGCTGACATTTTATTGCCACAATGTTGCTGAGTCTAAAGCAACCCCAGATCATAACACTGCCTCCAGAGGCTTATACAGTGGACTCTATAGATGATGGGTGCAGCCTTTATTCTGATTTGTCTCACTAATAAGTGGTTTTGGACACATAACTGTTTAGTACTTTCAAAATTAAACACAACACAAAAGTGAATAAGTGAAGCCACTCATTCATGTTTTTCCCCACATTTCTTCTGTGAAGCAGCACTAGGTTTGATCCTTCTAGGTTTGAATAATGTGTTCAACAGTTCCAGTAATTTGCTTTTTTTTTTTTGCCTTTTCAGTAATTTCCTTTTTGCTTCTGTTTGGCCAGGCAGTGTAAATGTATGTGTCCTACATACAGTAAACAGAAGAACATCATACACTACTTTCCCAGCAAGTAAGTATTATGAGAACACCATCAACATAAAAAAAAAAAGGAAGCAAAAAAAAAACTATTTTATTGCATAACCGCTATGTTCTGGTCTGTTGCCTTCATCAGAGTAACGATTTTTCCCCTCATTTATTTTTACATCAGCATCATCAATCAACATGTGTGCACATTTACATAATTAAACTGAAACAGTCAAGCAATCTGGCTCTCTCATAACCACAGTGTTTGTTTAAATTAACAAATAGATACATAAATGAATAGATAAATAAATAAATGAATGAATGAATAAATAAATAAATAAATAAGTGCTGACGCTGACCACTGTGTCAGCATAGTGTTGGATGGTATACTGGGTAACCTCAATTATGTATAACTTTTTCTCTGTGTTGCATTATAAAAGACATAATCTGTGAGCTTTGATATGGGTTATTGTCAGGTAAAAAACAAACAAACAAACAAAAAAAAAACACACCACCTGGGTTCCTCACACTCCAAATCTCTGAAGCGTTCATGCATTAGATGCCCAGACACCAACTAGCTGGCGCGTAGACATTCCGATGATTACTTCACAGATGTTGGGTCTGTTTAGGTGAACTCCCATGAGCCTCTCTGCTGTAATCCGCCTGAGACAAATACAGTCCCGGTGGGATGAGCGTGGAGAGAAGAACCATGCTAATTATATTCATCCTCCAATTAAATATTTTTGATAACTAGAGTCAATGTTGAATTCTGTGACCTCGGACTAAAATGTACTTCTTTAATTACTGTTTACTTTCCCACAAAATGCAGATGCAAATGAGCTAGCTTCTTACTTCAGTACAAAGTATTCTTTCTTTTTCTTTTATGTTCACAAGTTTTATTTATTTATTTATTTATTCATTTATTTATTTATTTTATTCTTACATAGTCCCTGGCAAATGAAACATAGAAATACATAAAAAATAAAAACCTTGACTGGTTAACCTATTAATCCAAGTCATTTGTAACCTGTAAATGTACTAAAAAAACAATTTAAAAAAAAGTTTTTGGTTTTAGCAATTGAACCTACCGTGCATGTTCTTCTAGCATCACATGTCAAACTTTTCCACAGGTAATACAACTTCATCATTAAGTGTTAGGATGTATAGTTTGCTTAGGTCTGGTCACCTGGCTCACGCGATGTATTATCTATACATATAATAAAACTGTAAAGTTGGTGTACATAATAATGTACTATAATAATAATTTTGGGTGGACGTAAGATGAGAAATATAACACAAAGAATGTTTTTTGGAATTTTTGTCTCTTTGTTTGTCTGTTTGTGCACGCATCGTGTAAAAACTACTGAACAAATGTTAACGGAGTTTGTACAGGTATATTTGACAGTAGGTATATTTCAAGTAACATATGCTTTGTTTCATCACAGTTGGCTCACGGAAAGCCTTGTAGTACCCTTTCTATGTGGTTCAGGCTTATGCCCTAGTACTCTCAGAACGTACGTAGCCGCTATTTCAGCTTGTCATGTTCTGACTGATTGGGTTTCTATGGAAAGCACCCTTTAGTTGCCCGCTTTATTCGTGGAACTAAACGGTTGAAGCCGCCCACTAGAGCGACAGTCCCTTCTTGGGATCTAGCTATTGTGCTAGAGGGGTTGGTTAACAACACTTTTGAACCACTAGAGTCAGCACCTGTCAGGCTTCTGACCCTTAAGATGGTTTTTCTCATGGCCATTACTTCTCAGAAGAGAATTGGAAATTTGCAGGCTTGGTCAGCCTCCCCATCTTGCTTAAACTTTGCCCCTGGGCTAGTCAAAGCTATTCTGCATCCTCACACTAACTATCTTGCGAAGGTTCCATTCTCGACTATGCACCCAGTTGTTCTCGAAGCCTCTGTCCTCCGCCATTTACAGCTCCAGAGCAGGAAAGACTTCACTTACTGTGTCCAGTTCACACTCTTCAGATTTACAGTACATCCACCGCACCAGTGACGTACATCAGAGAAGGTTTTTAGTGACAAACATTGTCACATTGGGTGAGAGATGCTATTGACCTAGCCTGCGAGGCGTGTGGTCAGGCTTCGCCTCTAGGAATTAGGGCTCATATGACCAGGGGACTTGCCTCATGAATTGGTCTGGCAAGAGGTGTCCCTTTGCAGCAAGTGTGTGATGCGGCAGGTTGGTCCTCTCCGCACTGTCACGAGCCACCTAGCTCAACCCAGCACCTCCAGATCCTAAATTCCACTTCGTATTTTTCTCCTTACTCGCTCACTTATCGCACAGACACACCTGAACCCTATCTGTCAATTATCTCTTAGCTTTATAAACACACTGAAAGAACCACTCGGCGCCGCAGTGTCCCACTCGTGTGCCTCCCGTCTTGTCTGCAAAGTGTTTGTTTATTCTAGCCCGTTTTCGACCCTGCCTGTTCTCTGGATTTTTTCCCTCGTCTTCGCCCCCTGGTACTTCGGCTATCATCGGACTGATTAACGTTTACGACCCTGCATGCTCTCTGGACTTTGTTATAGTACTCACGATTTGGATTCGTTCACCCTCGCTGCTGGATTACTGGATACCGACCTCCCGCCTGGCAAAACGACTCCTCTCAGGCTTAGCATACTTCTCTACAAGCCAGCTTTTCATCCCGTGAGACGAGTACTTCCGTGTTTGACCTCCTCCGCGTTCGCGAACTTCATGATGTATAATGAGATAAAAATGTAAGTCGCTCTGGATAAGAGCGTCTGCCAAATGCCTAAATGTAAATGTAAATGAAGATTGCACGCGTTGCGAGCCGACCTCTGTTTCCACCGAGGAAATCAAGCTGCTTCATTCCACTGTTCATCCACGACGCGCTACGCGGCTCGACAGCGAGAGGCGCTCACCTAACCGGAGAGGATTCCCCGTGTCTAGCTTCCGGGTTTGTGGAAATTCCCTCACGTAATAGCCCCGCCCCCTCTCTCATCGCTGGAGGCTTCCCCACTCTCTCATTACAGTCACTAAGCACACACACGCACTGCTTCTCTCCTCTGCTCCTGCTGCGTCTGCCTTTTCCCAGACCTCTGTGTTTTCAATAAAGCTCTTACCATCGCCGTTTGTTTGCTATTGGGTTCATTCCTGTTCAGCCGCACGTGACAGTACACTGCGGCCATGACGGACCCAGCAGACATATTTTACCCACGGCCAAGCCTCCGAACTAAGTTCCAGCTCAGGTCTAGGACCCGTTCCAATGCTAAATTGCGTCACACCGTTGCTCAGCAAAGATCCCTTATAAATGCTCATCAGCAGGACCTCCAGGAAATTTCCCAGACATTATCTCAGTTATCAACCCAGCTTTTACAATTATGTGCTGCTCTTCCATCCACTCTAATACCCCCAGCTCAACACGAACCTCGTCTGCCCAATCCTCAGCCGTACAATGGTGATGCCGGATCCTGTCGTTCCTTCCTGTCTCAAAGCTCTTTGTTACTCGAGCTCCAGCCATTAACCTTCCCCACTGAACGTTCAAAGGTGGCTTATATTATCACCCTCCTCACGGGAAGTGCCCGTGAATGGGGGACGGCCATTTGGGACGCCAACTACCCTTGCTGCTCCACTTTCAGTGCTTTCACCGAGGAGATGAGGAGGGTATTCGACCGCTCTCACACAGGCCGGGAGGCCGCGAGACGGTTACTGGAGCTTCGCCAGGGTTCCAGATCTGCTTATGACTATGCTGTTGAGTTCCGAACCTTGGCTGCCGCCACTCAATGGGGCACCCAGGCCTTGTATGACACCTTCCTGAATGGACTTTCAGATTCAGTCAAGGATCAATTGGCTTCTAAGCAGCTTCCTGAGGACCTAAACGGTTTGATGGATTTAGCAGGACGGGTGGATTCACGCCTCAGACAAAGACATCACACACCTAACCATCCCCAACTCAGAGCCAGCGTCTCCCTAACTCCACCCACTTCAGCCAGCCCTCCGGCCATATCCATGCAGGGTGGACGTGCTCAGATCTCTCCGGAGGAACGGCAACGTCGAATTCAGGTCAGGGCGTGCTTTTACTGTGGGAAGATCGGATATCTGCGCCTTCATTGCCCATTAAAGGAACGGCCCCCACCAGTGACCCTGGGCACACTGCAGGGAGCGTCCCAAGCACAGCGGCCTAGTAGTTGCTCACTTTTCCCTGTCATGCTTCTCCTGGATAACCATTCCGGCTTCCTTCACGCCCTCATTGATTCCGGTTCGGACCAGAATTTAATCTGTGCTGCAAAGGTCAAGGAACTGCACGTGCCAACACTTCATTCAACACTTCATTTCATTCCTGGTCATGCAAAGGGCTCATTTCTCGGGCTAGTTCTCGGGCAAATTGATTGGAGAAGTAATGCCATTCTTGGATGGAGCTCCCTCTGTCTGACCTCCTGTCTCTGGTCTTCTCTCTGCCCAACATGAAAGAGAGGCCATGGACAAGTACATCTCGGAATCCCTGGCTGTTGGGATCATCAGACCATAATCATCACCCGCTGGGGTGGGCTTTTTTTTTGTGGCTAAGAAGGATGGGTCCCTACGTCCTTGTATCGATTATAGGGGGCTTAATGATATCACAATCAAGAATCTCCTACAGGGGGCCCAAGTCTTCACCAAGCTGGATCTCCGCAGTGCCTACCACCTGGTTAGAATCAGGGAGTGGGATGAGTGGAAGACTGCCTTCAATATGCCGTCCAGCCACTATGAGTACCTGGTCATGCCTTTCGGGCTGGCGAACGCCCCGGCAGTTTTCCAAGTCAACGAAGTGCTCCGGGATTTCATCAATGTCTTCGCCTTCGTTTACCTGGATGATATTCTCATCTTTTCCTGTTCCTTAGAAGA
>JAQQZS010000009.1:24607572-24618402 GCA_030068045.1 Platyallabes tihoni | reverse complement strand
ACATAGCTCCCAGGATCATTGGGACACGCAAACCCCTCCACCACGATAAGGTGGTGGTTCAAGGAGGGGAAATAAAAACATTGAAAACATTATTAAAATGACATTAATTATATATTTTTCATTCAACACTGTGGTTTGTCTTGCAGGTTGTTATCATGACATACAGTATATCAGTTTATTGCAGAAATCTCAAAGACACCATAAGATAATCTGATTTGATCTATTACACACCCTGAGCTTCCATGCATGCAGCTAACATCTCTTGTAAATATTATTTTCTATCTCACACACTGACATTTAATACATACTTTTTAAGTTTTACATTAGCCTCTCTCATGTGTTTTTTACATTTATAAAGCTGATACTTTTCTAGGTCTCTGTGACCTCCCTAATAATAATAATAAAAAAAAAGAAACATTTTCTGTTTATTATGCCGTGATGATTGAAAACTTTCTTTTTACGCTCAGCGACTCAGTGACTTTTAAATGTTGTGAAAGGATTCACTTAGCAAAAAAACTTGCTATAATTAATTCACAATAGTAAGCATATTGTGGAAAAAATAATTAAATAACAGAGATTTAGCAGGAAAATAATTAACAGAATGCTTAGGCATATTTTCAGTTAAATAAAGTGTGAAAGAAAAATCCACATCTAATTCGTATCTCAGGATAATTACAGTCCAAATTCCATCCAAGATGGCGCAGACGGTAGAACAGAGATTTAAAAATGTAACGCCCACACAGAAGCAGCACTAAGACGCGACTGAAAATGGTTCATGTGTTTTGAACAAAGTAAAATGTATTTACCAGACATACATTAAAAGAGAGAGAAAGACAGAGCATGTTTTTTTTTTAGGGTAAAAACATGAATGATTTGAATTGTTCATGATCAGATAACAAATAAATTCCTTATTTGTCAACTTCTTTATTTGTTACATGATCAAACTCATGTCAAGTGGGAGTGATGTATAGGTTAATATTTCAAATCAAGTAAAAAAATATATATATATATATTATTATTATTATTATTGTTGTTGTTGTTAATAACATTAATAATAATAATAATAATAATAATAATAAGTACAGAGAGGAGTATAAATTTTTTTAAAAATCATAATCCTGTATTAAATGTCTGCAGTGGTTCATCCCTCTGTTCCCAGGGCCCTATATTCCCAGATTTATATATGTCCAAGATCTATACAGGAAAATCTACAGTAATGCTCCGCTGAAAAATGAAGCTCCCCAATTTCTATTTGTTTCAAGAAATTCACTTAAGTGAATGGATGCCTACAAAACCTACAAAACCACATAAAATGATAATGATTAGTTCCATTGTGTTTAAATAGTTTTGAATCTTCGTCCAATATAATAAACTGGATAATATTCAGTAAATATTTTATTATGGAAAAAGAGCGAATGGAATAGGTGAGTTAGTAGATATTATTACATACAATATGTTATTGTCTCTAAGCTGGAAATGATTTAATGTACTTATACATCATAATATTTAATTATTTGTGAATTTGTTAATGCCAAAAATGCTCCCGAGTGTATCAAAATGTACATATATTATTAATGTAAAGGCAACTAAGTACTAAGTAACTTTGGTATCTACGGAAATATCCCCTAAGATGACTAATGTGTAATTGTGTGATTTGCCTTTCCTCTGTTAAAAGCTGGTATTTGAAATCAAACCCGGAAATCATTGCAGACAGCAAAGACAATAGCACATTGGCATTTGGAAACTGCACACACACACACACACACACACACACACACACACACACAGATTTACTATTATGTAAAAGGCTGCAGTGAGCATATACAAGCTAAGTATTTTAATATTTAAATCACATAAAGGTGAGTACTTTTTATTTTCATTTCAAGTAGAAAAGTGGAAGTGGAAACTGAGAACTTTTACTTATATTACAGTATGCCTGGGGTATATCTATTTTTACTTAAGAGAAGGGCTTGTGTACTACTGTGTGAACCTAAACTAGGCTGACCTTAAATTATATAATTTTCATTCAGTATTTAATTGAATTTAAATGGCAGCATTTAGCAGACACAATTATCCAGAACAACTTATAGAACAGCTCTGTAGCGCTAGTGGAATTAATTACAAAATTAACTAAAGTAAGAAAGCAAGACAGCAATCATGTTTTAAGAGGCTTGAGTCTGGCAATATAGCAAACCTGCAAGCCACGTGGCTGAGTTTGGTGCATTAGCTTTCTGCATAATTAAGCCACAAATGCCCCGATAGAAATACAATACATAGTGTAAAATAGGATAACACTCATTTGATAAATGCTGTTGATTATTCAGGTAAAGGGAAAGTGTTCATTATTGATTTAAAATAATGGCAGTATTTTCTTTACACCACTTTCCGTTTCTGACTTATATCAAATGAAGGGTTTGTCAATACACAATGAATTAAATGAAAGAGAGAGAGAGAGAGAGAGAGAGAGAGAGACATGCACAATAAGACTCATTGAAATAAGACTTCAAAATTTTTTAAATTAATCTTTCATTTCCCAGCATGCTGTTTTCAGCTCTGAAAATAGTACAATTCCCAGATTTAGAAATGACAAAAAAAAAAAAAAAATGTACCAGAACTCTATACATTTGCCTTAGGGAAATTCATGCCTTAAAAATGTAAATCTATAGATCACAGGTTCCCAACGCTGGTCCTGCATGGAGGACACCCTGTCCTGCATATTTTAATGTTTTCCCTGTTCTATTACACTCTCTTCAATACATAAAAGGCTCCCGTATATCATTTCATCCATTACAATAACACTGACTCTGGACTACCATACACACTCACACACCCTGTTTGTATTTGTATATATTTTGTATATATTGGTTTTCGGTGCACCTTATTTGTTTATTTATTTATTTGTTTTGTATAATACACTCTGGATTGGTTTAGTAATTGTTTTTGTGTTGCGTCTTATATTGTCCCACCTCGGTTGCGCAATACCGGAAGTGTTGTTTACAAGCCCATATTTTGATTCTCGACCCCGTAGCAAAGTAACGAGTGGTTTTTATAAATCCAAGCGTTACAAATATACTTAATATCTTTTATTTTTATGTTTTGTTAAAATTATTCTTTTACATTTTGATCTGTGATGTGCACTCATAGCCATTTGGTTAAGTAAAAAAAAAGGTAATAAAAGAGAACAGAAAAAAAGTCTGTTGCTTAATTCTTTTATTTATTTTGTTTTCATTTCTCACACATATGAAATGTAAGTACAGTTAAAAGTGTGATATTACACTATCTGATATTAAACTTTCTGTCCCCCCCTTCCCATTTGTCCCTTTTGGCCTTCCACATTCCATCATTAATTACTCAGCACCTGCTCATCATCATTAATCTATTTAAATAACTTGGTGTGTTTTGGTTTGGATGTATATGTTAAATTTATTTATTTTCTGTTCTCGCATGATACAGTATATTGAGTATGGATATTATTATTATTTGACAAATTAGATCACTGTAACGAGTTCCTGAAAGTTTAGAAGACTGTGAAAACAGATCCTGATTGTTATGAGGGCCACAAAGTCATAAAATCCATCAAGTGATACATACGGAGAAACTATCACCCATATATATACATTTCCATCCTTCAGAAACAGGTGATGATACAGTATGCATGGAATCTATCTTTAGCAGAGTCCTCAGTGGAGACAGCAATTAATCTCAAATTCTACTAGTGGGCTTGCTTTAAACAAGCCGTTATTGACCTTAATCCTTGACCCTACATTGTTCCTACTTTTAGCTATTTCCCTTCTCAAGAGGTCTCTTGTGCATGATTGTCTCTCATACCAGCTAGATTGCTATGCAGCCCAAAGCACTGATATAATAATAACAATAATAAGAAGAAGAATGTCCAGGAACAAAATCAAGGCCAATTCTAAGCATCATATTAGCCAGAGCACCGGACATAGCAGATAATCTTAGGGCTTTAGGACAGCATAGGTTCTCTAAGATAGTGTTACATGCTGGCGCTAATGATATATGCCTTCGTCAGTAAGAGGTTAGTAAGAGTAACTTTACATAGGTATTTAAATTAGTGAAAGCGTTGTCCAACGAAGTAGTATGCTCTGGTCCCATCCCAATGCGACGTGGCGACAGCAGGTTATGGTCACTGAACCGCTGGATGTCCAGGTGGTTCTCTGAAAATAATGTGGGCTTCATAGACAATTGGAAGAACTGTGAGGGCAAAGCTGGCCTGTTAGGGCGGGACGGTGTCCATCCCACTCGGGAAGGTGCTGGTTAATTGGTGACAATCCAGAGCTCCGGCCAGGGATCAGACAGACAGGCTAGCAGCATAGAGTCGTCACTCAGGGTTCACTATATTGAGACTGTGTCTGTTCTCTGAGCTAAGCAAAAATGTAGAAAAACCCAGAAAGTCTGTTTTAGTAATTTAATTAATCTAGAGAAAAAAATGCAAAATACACTGAATACATAGCCAGCACCTCTGATCTGAAGCTAGGACTGTTAAATATTAGATCTCTCGTATCTAAAGCAGGTATTGTTAATGAAACTATCACAGACCAGGAGTTTGATATATTATTTTTAACATAAACCTGGATTAAAGAGAATGAGTATGTACAGTAGCTCATAATGAAGCTAGTCCTCCTGGATACAGCTACATACACCAGTCTCGGTTAACTGGTAGAGGAGGAGGCGTCGCAATTATTTACAATGATAATTTGTCTATCGTACAAAAACATGGACTCAAATTTAATGCATTTGAAGTTCTCTATAGTAACATTAAAGGTATAGCTACAAATATGAAGTCGATCCAACTAATTATCATTTACAGACCTCCAGGGTCGTACTCTGAATTTCACTAGGATTAGAGATAAGAAACTCGCTCCCTGGTATAACGATCTACCCACAATTTAAAACAAACCACTTGGAAATTAGAACGTAAATGGCATCAAATTAAATGACTTCATGAACTTTTTTTAATAACAAAATATTAGGCAAAAAATTCTGACTTTGAAACCAGACAATTTAAGTTAAAACTAACCACACCACATCAGAACCTAGAATACTTTACTCCCCTTGAAGAGAGTGAACTAATTTCACTCATCTCCTCTTCAAAATCATCATCATGTGTATTAGATCCTACTTTCTCACACATTTTCTCAAGCAGATAGTACCATGTTTAGATATGTTTAGATGCTGTCTTCCTCACTCATTGATCACTCAGGTTTGTTGGCGGTGAAGTGATTGGTCACTTTACATCTCAGTTCCCCCTCATGTCAGTGTTTCCTTCTGGCTCTCCCTTTTAGTTATGCTGTCATAGTTAGTCCTGCCGGAGTCTCTGCTTGCACACCGCAATAAAAATACATTTACAGTACATTATACATTGTTTGACTGTGACCATACTGTACCTAACTGCCATTTCTCCTTCTCTTCTGCACTCTCCTCTTTTCTCTCTTCTCCTCTCTCTTTCTCCCTCACACTCTTTCCCTCTCCCTGTCTCTCTATCGAGCTACACATGTCATTCCTGAGGTGCCAGTCATCTAGATCCCCTCTGCCCTCTGGACCTTTCTGACTCGTCCTGGTGTCCTGCTTCTGGTTGGAGATCTCATCACATGGATGCCCCGTGTGGTCTGCCTGGGATGCGTGTGGTGTCTGGGGACGGTTCCACTTTTCCACAAAGACTGCTAATGCAGACAGCTGTTCTCTGAGGACTTGTGACTGAAGTAGCTCGATAGTTCAGGACTGGAGTGTCCTACAGTCTACCTGAGCCTCCAATAACCAACTGGACTCAATTTTAACTTAAACACATCTCCTGTTATACTGAACTTCCAGTCTCACATAGTATGATGCAGATCAATCCCTGCTATCCATTTCGCCCAGATGAGGATGGGTTCCCTGTTGAGTCTGGTTCCTCTCAAGGTTTCTTCCTATTACCATCTCAGGGAGTTTTTCCTTGCCGTCGTCCTCGGCTTGCTCATCAAGGACAGTCTTTTCATTATGATTCATACATATTCACATTTCATGCAAACTTAAATAATTCTTTTGATTGTGTAAAGCTGCTTTGCGACAATGTCAATTGTTAAAAGCAAAATAAAAATAAAATTTAATTGAAATTAAATTGAATTAATACTCATCCCCTCATCTTAACCCTGGACCAGGTCTATCCTAATTGTCGTATCATAACTGGCTTAGTATGTGACCTCCAGCACCATTCGTGCCATGGAAAAATAATAAGCTCTTGAATTGCATTAGGTTGTGGCTTCTTGTTTTGCTTCATTGGCTAAGCTAGTGCTTGCTGAATGTTTTTGGACCTGGAGCAGAAAGCACAAGACAGAATGTAACTGCATAAATAAGCGAGTATATAAATAAATAATAAAGGGTGCTGAGATTTAGGGGGCAGGGGCTGATGTGAAAGTCCTAATGAAACAAGCACAGCACAGCTCTGGAGCTCAAGCCGCAGACCCGCAATTGACGAGCTGTCCACATCGGAGCGTAATTTAAAAACCTTTCCCGAGAGGGGCCCAGCTTCCTCTCAGCCTGTCCTCATCTCCGTTTCTCCCTATTGCTCACTCCATAGCTCCTTAACAACAGCTTGTCAATCCTCTCAATCCCTCTCAGTCTCTTTCTCTCTGTCTCATCTGGTTTTCTCTCCTAGTTCGCTCATCCATCTCGACTTGTTTTCCATCTGTATATTTTTTTCCTCAGCACCTATCATTCTTAGATTTCCCTGCTGCTCTCTGTCTCCTCGCAGTTCACCTTTCCCCTGCCTCATTCATCTCTGACACTCACTCCATCTCTCCTCCTCCTCATCCTTCACCTATTTATTCTCTTTTTTTTCTTCTTCACCCTTCAGCCCTGATAACACACACACACACACACACACACACACACACACACACACAACTCTTTTACCAGAATCAGCTTTGTTCAGATGAATTATATGCCATAGTGATCTCCTTTATGACTTAATAGCATTATGGCAGTTGTGATTTGTTGAACTAGGAAGAAATTAATGGTCTTAAAGGTTCAGTGGCTGATAAGGCTAGAGAGCACATCTTTAATTTGCTATGTCTATTAAGTCCTCCACTCTGCTCAAATCAAGAGCAGAACCAATATCTCCAAGATGTTTGTATTTCAACTAATTGTTAAACTAATCATAATTGTTGCCACACTGCTGTGAAATTTGTGGAGCGAAGCACTTTGGGACATGTGATTACTCACGTGCTTGTTGTCGTGGAAGGCCTGGAGCCTCTCCCAGGGGACTTGGGGCAATAGGCAGGGGACACCCTGGATGGGATGCGTGTCCATTGCAGGGCACAAGTACACCAACTCATTCAATTTAGGAAACGACAATTAGCCCACCCTACATGTCTTTTTACTGGGTAAGGAAACCAGAGTACAGACGCAGACCTAAAGACAGGACTCGAATTCTTGACCCTGGAGGTGTGAGGTCACAGTGGTAACCACTACACCACCATGTCACAGATGTCAGCTTCAATACACTACCCCATCACTGATTATTTTTCTACAACAGTATGATTCTAAGTATTATATTTCTCATCCGATTTTGTTGATTACCTTATAGGCTCCTCAAAGCATTAAGCTCATTTTTTCTCTCTCTCTCTCTAAATCTCATTAACCGTACCATTAATAACTGCATTTATAAAAGAGCAAATGTCTGAAGGTGGTTGTTCTACAGCAGTTCATGAATTTTTTAAATCTTGCAATTAGCGAAGAACTCTCATGGAGGTGTTCTGATGTGCTGGCACAAACCACTTGTAAACATTTTCCTGATCTGGTTCCATCCAGCAGCCCATGAAGGGCATTGTGGGAATTTAGTTTGTTTATACAGTCATTTGGTGGCAATCAAGTTAATCTGATTAACAAGAATTATGCTCCAATAAATGGTTCACTTGTTTAATTTGTTTTAGTTCATTAGGCACCCCTTTGCATTGAACAGACAACAAAATATTGAGTTAGATCTAAAATTTTAAAGATGATCGAGATGCTTTCAATGCCATTTTTTCCATTAATGCACTAAATTTGGCTTTAACTGTAATGCACCACTTTTAAGAAGAATTAGGATTAAACACAGACAGGATGAGTGAAAAAGAAACCAAAATGAGGCTTCTTTTGAAGTGCACTCTGCATGGAAACACTATAGTTTTCTTTCCTCTCCAAGCAATGAAATTGTGCTCGTACAAGGCCAGTAAATTATTAGCTGGATGAAATCAGTCACCAGGCAACGAGAAATGCAGATAGCTGGCCTTCTCTCTGTCCATAATCTTGAGCTTTGTATTACAGAGATAAGAACCCTCGAGTGTCCCGACTAGTCTCTCAGTCGTGCTTTGTGCTTCTCCTTGAAGTGTGATGGAGAGCTTTTCACTGTGGAAAGTTCAGGACTGAGAGTGTAGTAGTCGGGACAAGAGAGAGTGTTTGAAGGAGGGTCAGAAATATCGAGGTGGACTTTAGAGTCACTCTGCTCTTTTCCTCTGAGAGATATAATTCACCGGGAATACGAATGGGTGTTACAGTAAGAGGAAAGGTGTGTGTCCACTGATTCAATGTGCACTGGTGGTAATATTTATAGTACATTGGCACTGATTTAAAAGAAAGTGTATCAGGTAAAAGTCAGTCCCAGGTAAGGATGTGTGTCAGTGCTATCAGTGCTATCAGTTCCATTAAAAGAGGTAGCTTGGCCTTTTTAAATCTAAGACCCACTGATGGAAGAATGGCCTTCCTGGTCTGGTCCCAGTGAAGTCTTTCAATTGAATAGGTTATGGATTTAATTTCCCCAAGCACTTTTATATGAGAGCTGACTCCCATCCCTTCCATAGTGCCTCAGAATACTTTGCAAATGCCCCTCGCTTTCAGCTCTTTCATTTTAAATGTCTCTATAACACCTGCATATGTACTGACTGTCCTTAAGGCAAACAAGTGTTAGTTCTATCCTGAAATACAAGCATCAGACACCTTAGAAATCAGCAACATACATTTCCTTCCATAAGTTCCTGAATTTGATTTCTACAACCTAATCAGTCTGGCTTTAAAAGTACAAACCTTCTGGATTATCCAAACTGTTCTGGTCTGATTCTGGTCTTAACAGAATCCAACACTATAACAAGCATATCTTACTCAAGCTCCTTTTCGAGCCAGGCATGGTGACAGTTACTGCTTTCCTGAAAGGACAGTCATATCAGGTGACATGGACAGGGATTTACATCTGCTCCATGCAGACAACCCACTGGTGTCCCTCAAGGCTGAGCGCTTGATCCTTTTCTATTCTCGTGATTGTTATGCTACTGCTATTCTAATGAATCTCAACTTATCCCAGGGTCATATCCTGCAGGGCCTCATAGCCTCATCAGATCATGCTTAAATTCTGATGTGATTGTTAAGAGAACTTAGCTCTAAGGTACAATACCAGTCAAGGTGTTCACACACTTTCTAACTCCGTGGTCCTCCCTGATTTTTATTTCTGTCTTTATTGTAAAACAATGCGAAGTCAGCAAAAATATACAATAATCTACCTTTGAATAGTTTCTGGTAATGGTGATGACTATAAATAAATTTTCTCTGCAGAAGTATGTTTTGTTTTTTCTTTCCTGTTTATGAGAGCTAGTTTCATCATGGTGGTGCTTTTGCAAATGCACTTGATAATACTGTTCTTGCAAAATCAATTCCAGAACGACTGAACTTCATGTCTTATAATAGTAGTTACTTAATTACATAATTCCATATGTGTTATCCATAGCTTTGAAAATCACCACTGTTCTGCAATGTAGGAAATGAATCACTAAATGAAATACAGAAGATGTGTCCAAATTTTTGACTGGTACTGCATATCAGCATGAAGGGCCAAAGTGCCTTGAGATATGGTTTGCCTCTTTTTCTAATAGCTTCTGTATGTCTTTCTAGAGATGAAAGCACTAATAAAAGAAGAGTTGTTTTTCACATGGAGGTCACTAAAGCTCTTGTATTAGTTCTCAGTCATCACCTGATACTCCTGCCACTGATCCATAATGCAGCTGCATGACTAGTTCTCCATCTTGCCAAGTTCTCCCACATCATTTTCTTCTGGCTTCTTCTTACATTCTACATCACATTTAAAACACTCATACCCACCTACAATTCTCCACCTACAGTACACTTTTTTAAATTCTGTACATTTATTGACTAGACCATACCCTTATGGCAGATCTGACCATATTTAGGACGTTGCAGAATAATATTTTTTGTCTTTCTTGACTTAGATTTTTCTACTCAGTCGGGATGCCTTTATTTGGAGTTTTTTTTCCCTATTATTATTCATTTGCGTGTATATATTTATTTTATTTTATTTTAATGTAGAATGGTGGCTAGAGGGTCATAAGTTTGAGTCCCATCTTCTGGTACTGACATGCAGATTAGCATTTCCAAATTGCCCACAGTGTGTGAGTGAGCGTGTGAGCATGTGCATGCTGGTGTAGAAGATGAGTGAGAGTGAGTTTTCATTTTAGAATCAACCCAAAGCTTTTGATCAAAATTTAGATCATTAACCACTGAGCCACACCTCTTGTAATAAAGGGTAGACATGCATATTAAAGTTAGTATGTATGTACAATAAGTATGAGTGACTTTATGAGTGTATGAGCAACAAATAATGCTCAATTGGACCTACTATACCCCAAAAGTAACATATTATGCAAAATTAGACATTCAGATAGATCTTCAGTATGTGGAAACAGGCCAGTTAGATTTTTTTTCCTTATAGTTTTTCAATTTCAATTTCAATTTTATTTGTATAGCGCTTTTAGCAATTGTCATTGCCTCAAAGCAGCTTTACACAAT
>JAQQZS010000009.1:24551479-24571652 GCA_030068045.1 Platyallabes tihoni | reverse complement strand
AACATTTTGTGTGACAAACATGCAAAAGAATAAGAAATCAGGAGCGGGGCAAATAGTTTTTCACACCACTGTATATAGAAACATCCCACACCTTATTCTACTAAATCTTTTATATATATATATATATATATATATATATATATATAGTATGGGCTAAACTATCTAAAATATAAAATGTTTCTGAAGCAGATATCTGTGTAGCCCCTGCAGGAGACAAATCATCCATTTTATTTTAATTGCCTAAGTGGATAAGATAAGAAAACAAAACCATCAAGTGGAATACACACCTGTTTTTTTGTCTTTTTGATTTCATTGAAATTTTAATCTGTGTGGCAGATTTCCCCAGATGATCTAGAATCTATTTTGAGAGGAAGATTGTTTGTATCTGGAGCTCCTTCCGGGGAGATGATGATGAAACTCACTGATGAAGAGATCAGTATGGAGGCAGGCAGTCACGCAGCAAACCCAGAGGACTTTGCCTGATCTGTAATCTGATGCTCAGACACAATTTCATGAAGCGACCAGACAGCTGCGCTGCTTCAGTTGGGTAATTAAGACAAACGTTGCCCCGATCCCTCAGCACAAACTGACCCACTGAACCCCAAACCCCCCTTGAAAAAGCCAGCAGATGTTATGAGATCACCAGCATGGAGGAAGTACTGCAGATGTGGGAGAGGACATAAGTTGTATGTAAGTCAGATATATAAGTGTAGGATGGTCAGATGTTTGTTAGTTAGTTTGTTTGTTTGTTTGTTTTGCCATCCCTCACTAACTCATGTTCCTTATTTTTTATGCATATTAATATATCCAATGACTATTTTGTGCTGTTGACCACTAGGGGCACTGTGCAGTGTATTTACCAAACAGTTAGCTTTGGCTTTGCAAACTGTTCAGAAAGCTACAATATTTTGCTCTGAAAAAAAATTGTACCATTTAACTGCCTGCCTATCCTTACTCTTACATTTCCAGCTAGACTGCTAACTTACAGTATGCTGCAAATATAATTTTGCTTAGCTTTTTTCCCCCCAATTTCAAAGGCATCTCCAAAAATAGTACATAAACATACTGCTTTGACCTTACATTATAACGGGTTCAATCCTTTTTTTGCACGGGTGGCACCATAAAGCACAGACACGAGGCAAGGTCTTAAGGGAAAAAGGGCAATTTATTTAGGAAAAATGGGGTAGGAAAGGGTTAAAGGAGGGAGGACCTGTTGGGCTCCTAATTTATTTATGGAAAGATAGGGAAAGGAATGAATGTGCATGTGGAGGTCTGGTGGACAGTGCCCCGCTGGCATGCGGGCACAGGCTGGTAAGAGGTGGACAGCAGGCAGAGTGGCAGTGTGGGCCGGCATGGACCTCCTGCCTCCAGCAGGGTCACCATAATCCAGCTCCATTGAGAGAGCGCTAGAGCTGCGGGAGTTCCGGCAGAGAGCTTGCGGCTGTGAGTTCAAAGGCATACTTGCCTCATTGAAGTCCCTGGGGCACGTTCCATTGCCCCACTTGCATGCACGTCGCCCTCATGCCGCTTAGTAAAGTCCAGTAGCCCAACAGAACCCTGAGCTACACTCCCCACTGTGTTTTATAGCATGGGGAGAAGCCCGGGATCATTAGCGGCGATGCCTCACCAGTCGTGCCTAATTCCATGGCCCCCCTCCTTCGCACACCTGCAGATAGGGGAGGCCGTCTATCTAGTGAGCAAGGAGTGAGTGAGGAGCGATTTTGATTTGGGCGCACGCCCATCACAGACGCATGCCGTGACAATGCCCCTCCCTCAGCTCCGAGCTCACGGTCACCACTGGCACTGCCAAGAAAGACCCCGGCCTCATTCAGGACTCAACCCAAGGTCCGTACCTGCATTCTCCACCAGTGTAAATGGGTTCGACCCATGTTGCACGGGTGGCACCATAAAGCACGGACACAAGGCGAGTTCTTACGGGAAAAAAGGGAAATTTATTTAGGTAAATGGCGACAGAAAGTGTAAAAGGAGGGAGAACCTGCCTCCGTCTACTCGCGCTGACTCTGCTCTCGGCGGACGGCTGGACCGGCCCCTCCCAGCTCTCTCTGTGGGCACAGTCTCAGACGGGAGTCCTCACTGACGTCCGGCAGATGGGCGGCTTTCCCTGGCGGGGAACAGGGGCCATAATATGATCCTCCATGTGGCCTTTTCCTCTTTGGCATCAGGGTCACCATAATCCAGCTCCATTGTGAGAGCCCTGAAGAGCCGCGGGAGCTCCGGCAGCGAGTTTGCGGCTATCCTCATTGCGGTGATCAAAGGCGTACTCTCCTCTTTGAAGTCCCTGGGGCGCGTTCCATTGCCCCGCTTCCATGCTGCTCTAGCGCGTTCTGCACGCGTGTCACACTCACACTGCGTAGTAAAATCCACAGGAACCCAACTGACCCCGAGCTACACTCCCCGGCGAGGCCGGCTCTACGGGGGGGCAAGAGGGGTCAGCACCCCCTCAAATAAATGTCTTGCCCCCTCAAATCAAAATTTTTAAATGTTGAGAAATCACCTGTTAATATACTCACAAAATGAATATATTACAAGTTGATAAAATGATCTGTGGTAGCGGAAAAATCCGCCGAAAAAGGGACATTACATAATATGGTATTAGATTTCCCTCAAGTCCCTATCTCTCCGCTGCGTGTATTCATTCACAGGCTGCAGCGCGCCCACACACACACACACACACACACACACACACACACACACACACTCCTTCCCTGAGCCTTTGGTAAACATCCAATCACCGTCCGTATGCAAATGGGTCAAGACGTAGCGTAGACGTAGTGGATTGGAGAGAAGAGAGCTGTTCATTTACTATAAAACAAATAAAAATATAAAAATATATAAAGAAACATAATATGAATTTAACTTAGTTTTTTTTATTATTCATAAGACAACCTTTCACTTTTGTAAATATTCTGGTTATAGTGTGTTAAGTCTTACTTTAGGTTAAACGTTTTTGAGAATTAGACCATCCAGCTAAGATAAATATTATGTCGTTGATTGATAAAATCTGGTTTAAGGATATTTTATTTTCTTTTGTTTTATTTATTTAATTTAAAATGTTCAGTTTCCCCCCTGAGGGATTGCCACCTTATTGAGGAGGTTTGTGTGCCTCAGTGACCTTAAGAGCTATACCAGCAGGAGCTTAGTCTTCAAGTGGCACACTCAAGTTGGACAGGTCTGAAGGTAGAGGCCTGACAAAGTGCATTCCATTCTTGAGTGCATTCTCCAGTCTTCTGATGCAGGTAACAACACAATTCAGCAAGGACAATACTGTTACTATAAGCACATGGGAAAAAAAAACAGTGCTCGAACATGATGTGTACACATGATGCCACCTTCACATTTCTGACTGCCCCCGCATATGTGCCTGTCTCGAACCGGCCCTGCGCCCCGGTGTGTTTTATAGCTCGGGGAGAAGCCCGGGCCCATTAGCGGCGATGCCTCACCAGCCGTGCCTAATTTCGCGGCCCCGCTACTTCGCACACCTGCAGATAGGGGAGGCCGTCTATCTAGTGAGCTTTGGAGTGAGCAAGGAGCGATATTGATTTGGGCGCATGCCCATCACAGGCGCACGCCGTGACAGCATTGATCATTGATAATTAATAAATTTTATGCCATTGTTTTATTTTATTTTTACACAGACACTAACTTTGACAGCTCATTCTAAGTTCATTGTAGTGTCATTAACATTGAAGCCAGTATTCAGTATCAAAATTTTTAAATGTCTTTTTTGATCATACCATGTCAGAATGCCCTATGCATGTCAAAAATATTTATAAATAGAATTAAAAATAAGTTATACCCATCTGCACTTTTTAATTGCTAATTCTAAGTATGTGAATTGTGTTGGCACTTAAAAAAAGAAATTACAGTTTTCTTAGAGGTAGCACTTGTTGATATGGCATTTATTTGTTTCAGAATTTAATGTCTATAGTTTTAACACTAGTAGGACTTTCTGGCAAGGTATTTTAATATAATGTGTCAATATGTAACAACTGTTAAACTAACCATGCAAATAATATATAAATGTACTATAAAATCAATAATAATAATAATAATAATAATAATATCCAACTTATTTGAAGTACCTTCAGTATAATAAATAGCAGCTTACCAATCTATCACTCCTGAAGGCAGGGAGTTGAGAAAAATACATGCAAAACATTATATATGTTAGCTGGTTAATGCAGAATGCGTTGTGATATTTCCCACCCTTTGTTTCCCACTTGCATATCAAATATTAATTAAAGGTCACATGCATAGGACATATTTCACTCATTTAAAAGGCAAAATCCTCAGTAGGCCTCATTAGGAAACAACTTGAACTTGCATACTATATAGTGTACAGTATATATACAGTACATACAAAAACAACAAACCCTAGAGCTGTAAGTTGACATTAAGATAAAAAGACAAGAAAACTTATCCTTTCTTCACAGGTACACACCACATAACATTGTGTGAGCTGTTAATATTGTGAGAGCTACTATTGCAGAAAATACATAAAGTTTTGTCCGATAAGACATAGGAATTTACTACCACAAGGATGTCATTTTCTCAGTTCGTTGTTCTTTTTTTTTTTTTTTAGAAGGAAACTGAAATAAAGATAGTGACTGAGTGGCTACTTTAGGGAATTTGACCATAATTTTCCCTCCTCACAGTTTCCTGTCATTTCCGAGGAAATAGAGCAAGGTATGCTTATGCAGCATGACATGTCATTGCAGGATGTCAGTGGGAAGCAAATTCCCCCATCCAATTTGCAAAGCTGAACCTTACAACTGTTCTGGATGGCAAAACATCACCAGGGCTGATTCTCATTCACCATTCTTTCCCCCCATTTTGTCTTTCCATTACAATTACAATATTGTTGTCTTGACATGATGTTGTTCACTTGATCCACTTCTATTTCTTATCTCATCATCTTGAAAACACACCACACCCGGTCTACTCAACAGCAGGAAAAAAAAAGTTTCTCATTCATTTTTGTTTTCCTGCCAATTGTCTATTCTCTTGATGGCTACCATGCCGCACGCCTTTGTTCCGGTGTCCCACTGATGTGTCCTGCTGAAAAATGAAAGCAGACATACATTCCTTGCAGAGTAAGCAGCATGCCGTCTCACTGAGGCCTTTGTGCCTGAACGAGCCAGCGAGTGGCGTGACTGTGGCTCGGATCAGAACCCCGTTGCAGCCAAGTGATCATCGCTGAGCGTGTTTTTATGGCTTTGAATCATCAGGATGAAACCACACTCGAGACAGCACTTTCAGCACTTAAGCTATGATACTTAGCAAAAAAAAAAAATATATATATATATATTAATTAAATAAATAAATAAATGTATATAATAATGCATTTGCAGAGCCATGATATGATATCTGCAAGATGGATAAGTGGAAATAAACGTTTTCAAACACCTTTTCTGCAGTGTGGCTCCTTTTTCTGCAAAGGTTGTTTATTACTCAGAGTGCACAGGCAAGCAAGGCTATAATTGTAATTCTTTTTGGGGTGACAGTGCACTATTAACGTCCTTGCTCTGAAGTTGTTCCTTTTTTGCTGGTTTATGTGCGAGTATTTACATTTAATCCATTTCTCAGACATACTCGATACCATGAATTACGTAATCACTCACACTTTTTCTCTATACTACTTATCCTGTACAGGGTCACATGGGGCCTGCAGCCTAACCCTGGGCATGTGGCACTAGGCGGGGTTTACCCTGGACAGTGTGCTAGTACATCTCAGACAATAATCACTCACAAACACTTATACACACATACTACAGGCAATTTGGAAACATCCATCTGCATGTATTCCATTAAAGCATGTATTAACAATGGATTTGATCTAACTGTGATCATAAGGTTTTAACCCCTTAGAACCTGAGCGGGACAGATCCATGCTAGTAATACAACACTGGTTAATGAACGATTTAAAATAAATAAATAAATAAATCTGTGAATATGGGTGTGATGTCAGTGTGTGTTTATGGTGGGAGTGCTCAGGTTTTTAGGTTTGACATGTAGGAATGTAATGGGTTCGACCCTTTGTGCACGGGCGACACCATGAAGCACAGACACGAGGCGAGGTCTTACGGAAAAAGGGTAATTTATTTAGGAGAAACGGGGAAGAGGGTTAAAGGAGGGAGGAGGGAAAGAAAGGGAAGGAAAGATTGTGCACGTGCATATCCGGGGGCAGTGCCTCGCTGGCATGCGGGCACAGAGCTGACGATAGGTGGCGGAGTGGCAGAACGTAGCACGCGGAGGCAGCGCTCCTGCACGCTCCCTCGTGATGGCGTTTCTCCCGCTGTCGATGGCCGGCCTGGTCCCTCCCAGCTCTCCATGGGTGCGGCCTCAGACGGGAGTCCTTGCTGATGCCCATTGGTTGGGCGGCTTTCCCGGCTTGGATCGGGGGCCTTAACGCTGTCCTCCTCACGGCCTTTTACTCTTCGGCAGCGGAGACCTGAAGGCAGGCAGAATTCCAGTGTCCTTGTTTAAAGTCCCCGGGGCGCATCATATAGCCCTGCTTGCATGCCACTCTCTCTTGCTCCACCGCATCATGTACTTCCTGGACCCCGGACTAAACTCCGTGCCTTGCTTTCATAATGGGGAGCAAGCCCGAGATCCTATTAACGTTAATTATCGCCAGCCGGCCCGAATAGGCGGCTCTATCCCTTTGCATACCTGCAGAAGGGGGTGCCGCCTATTTAGGGAGCCTACGGAGTGAGCGAGGAGCGATAATAGATTTGGCCGCACGCCATGACATTGACGCAAGTTATAATTTATAAAACACATTTTACCGCTACTTAAATATAAGAATGGTGCCACAAAAAAAAATTAAAGAATCATAGAAATGATAATCATTATTATCATTTTATAGTCAAAAAATCACCTGAAAATGACCATATAAACACGTGATCACCTGTACCTATGATATTTCTTTGCCTATGTGAACCAGAAAGTGGTGTGTAGACTGGGGAAGCTATTGTGCAATAGTGCAACATAGCAAATACCCTGGAAAACACAGTGCTAGACTGCTTGTTTGGAGGTCTAGCACTGGGTTGTATCTTAATAACTTAAAAAGAACTATTATTATTGTTACTACTACTACTACTACTACTACAACAACTAATAATAATAATAATAATAATAATAATAATATATTCTATTTATTTTTATTATCTATCTCGTAATAGAAACAACCATAAAAATACATGGTATTTCTTTGCCTATGTGACCCACATATGTAAACTCAAGTTCAAGCATCTATGGATTAGATATTTCCTCTTTGTTTTGCCATAAATAAGGTTTAATCTTTGTGTTTGACAATAATTCATTTAAAAAGTCTAATCATGAATAGGATTAAGAGTGATTGTAATCTGTAAATACATAAGCTTGTGTGTGTGTTTTACAATAATTTGTTTAAAAAATATGATCATAAATTAAATAGACATTTTTTTGGGGGATTTTTGTTTTGTTATTGTTTATATTAAAGACTAAGTGTATTTGTTTAAGAATAAGTGTTTTTGTCATTTTAATCTGCAAATAATGTTTAATGTGTGTGTGTGTGTGTGTGTGTGTGTGTGTGTGTGTTGCTCCGCTTTACACTCTCATCAACAAATGAAGTGTAATCACATTAGCTCGCTTGGAGTATGTTTCTCCTGACAAATAGCAACGTCCCAAACCTTGCCACCGCCAAGAGAAAGGCGTTCCCATGCCTCTGGAAAAGACTCCTCATATTGTTTTATAGTGAAGCATGTACAAGACATGCAATCCAAAATCAGCCACATGCTTCCTATAGTGCGAGTGCGACATGGAAAAGGCCCAGGCTGAACAATGGCCAGTATATAACCGACCAACACAACCACAAGAATTTCTACCCATAGACCGTGTGCTCCTCCTCGTACCCAGCGCCCTTTGTCCTACCAATTGTCCTGCATGGAGCTCCAGCCACGTCCTAACATTTAATAGATATAGTTCTCCGTCACCCTCGGCCAGATGCAGCAGCAACCAGGAAGTTAAAACTGAAGACTTCCTTCAGCACCCTGGCCAGCTCCACTATGCAACCCAGAGGGACAAGGCAACTTAAACTTCTCGCAAGAATCCATTTTCCTGCCTTCAGCCTCCACGGACATTGGTCCTTGACTGATTGACTGCTTCCACCCACACACTTAACCTGCTGAATTCTTTCTCCCTTGCTTCCTTCACTAAAGTAAAATAAAAGAGCACTTTCCCCCTTATATCCATTTCCTGGCATCTGTGCCAGTCTTCTCGGCTCAGCAACATTGTGTGTTTAACAACACAAACACATACAGTTCAAATGCATGACTTTGGACTGATTAATGATTGTAGGACAGCGCTAATGTGAAGTGATACATGAAGTTAAATGTCCCAGCGCTGTTATGCTCTATATCACTATGTATGGAATTTCTCTTGTCCAATCAGATAACTTGGTCTGAGCTAACTGTTGTATAATTAGGACATAATTAAATTCCATATAGTATTTTTGCAGATAACCTTATAATTACATTAAAATAAATAATGTTTTGCAAATAATTTAGGGAATAATTTGGCTTTAAAGTAAAAAACCACAAACAAACATAAATAATAATGGCAGATATGACACATTTAGTCTTTGTTGGTCATGTTCTGAGCTCATCACATGCTCAGTTCCCATAGAAACACGTTAAGCAATGAAAAGTTTATAAATATCCCCAGTATGAACTCTTTTGTTTTTTTTTAATTCATAAGGTATAGTTGGAGACATGAAACGATGAACACACGCTGCTTTCTCACACAGTAGGTGTCTCCGGCTCACACTTTGGCTTTTAGATCAGGGTGCCATTAGTTCTGCTTATTTTCTTTTCAAAAACCTTTACTGAAAGAAAAACTAAGAAAGGCTGAGATAGGTGTGATGAATCTGATGCATGTTTCACCTATTGATGTCTCACTTAATTTTAAATAAAAGCTATTAGTGGCCATTAGAGGGAATGTAAAGAGAGGCAGCCTGCGATAACGAGCTCTGAGAGGGTAACTGACTCATGTAGGTGGGACTGAGAGAGAGACAGAAGGAGATAATAACAGAGTTATGGGAGAGGTGGAAACTGTTATGCAAAGGCCTAATCTAAAGCCACTAAAGGACCTAAGGAGGAGCTTAGTAGCTGTGAAATTTCATCATGGTTTATAGGCGTTCCATTGCTGGGTAGTACTGTTCTGGTATTTTTGACCCGTTTCCTATTTCCGTTTCTGGCTTTGCCTTAACCCTTGTAGCGGATGTTTGCTGATTGCTTGGAACCATCTCCAATTCTTAATACTGAACAAATAAGTTAGAGAAAATGTGATAAAGTTTTTTTAAAGGTGTTCAGCACTATTGTTTTACCCCAGAAAGATTTACACATGTACATTCCAGCCCCATATGACAGATGCAAGTTTCAGTCACGCAGATTTATCCTGCAATTTTGTGTTTATTGGAAGACCCTGGCAGACATGAAGTCTACTGAAGTGAAGTGGATTAGATGTGTGCTCTCCCATCTCATCAATCCAGTGCACAGATGGACAGAATCTCTGAGCTATTATGAACACAGAAGCTTGGTGAGCTTTCTGGAATTGGCTGACAGGGTTCCCCATCCCCTGGTATGAGTCACTGCTAGACACGTTACTGATGAGTCAGACAGAGGAGCAGAGTTCTAGGACAAGGTCAACAGCACAGAGATCCTAGTTTAGCTCTACTCCAAGCCCTGCTCAGCAAACTATTCAAGGTTCAAATAACTTTATTAAGCCCAGAGGGAAATTCCTTAGATTTGGTTAAAGTTGCTTACAGTTGTTTACCAGGAGGAAAGGAAAAGCGTAATAAATTAAACAAGGAGGAGAGTAGAAAATAAATAAATAAAAAGCAGGTCTTATGAAGCTAAATATAACTGAGTATATAGATATTGCATATGGGAGGGGGAAAAGGAAAAGGTATTGCACAAATTATACATTTAAACATCAGATATTGCACTTGAAAAGTGGTATGGCCCAAGAGCATTGGTAAATAACTGTGGCAAGCAGTATTGTATTAACGTAATATTGCATTATTGTTACTGACGGTTACCATCTCAAAAGTGTAGACGTTAAAGAGAAGAGTTGCATAGTTTTATAGCCATTGGGAGAAAAGGTCTCAAATCTCTGGCTGTATTTGCTCCTCTGGTCAGAGAGAACACTGTATAGTTGGTGAGAAGGATTGTTCAAGAGTCAAGCTCCATGCCTAGCACAAATCTGGTCCTTTTAAATACCTTGTCCAGTCTATTTCTGTCTGACACTTTCATGTTACACCCCAACAGACCACAGCATAAAAAAGACACTCACCACAACATTTTCATAGACCATCCAAAGAATGGTGTTGCAGGCGTTAAAAGACCTGAGCCTTCTCATAAAATACAACCAGCTCTGTCCTTTCTTATAGAGTGCTGTTGTGTTGAGTGACCAGTCAAGTTTGTTGTCAAGATGATCTCCCAGACACTCCTGACGTCTACCATAACCCCCCTTGTTTTCCTGATATTGAGTTGTAGGTGATTACGAACACACCAGAAAACAAAGTCATCCACCACAGACAGGTACTCACAGATGTCACCATCCTTTACACAGCCAACAACTACAGAGTCGTCAGAAATCTTCTCCAGATGGCATGACTCTGAATTATATCTAAAGTCGGATGTATAGAGGGTGAAAAGAAATGGAGACAGTACAGACCCCTGAGGAGCCCTACAGATCACTGTCTCGGACACACCGTTTTGTAATCTGACATACTGGAGACCTATGGAGGCCATCCTGATGTCATAGCCAAGTACCCTGCAAGGGTTGACAAGATGAAATACTATGTCAGGTATAAGCCATGCCCCCTTCCACCCAATATATGGCCTGTTCTGACCAAGATTTGCCTTGCTCTGCGCAAGTCTGCAATTCTCACTAGCTTCTAAGGCATCCGGTGTACACCACCTGCTGACTTTCAGGATAACATAATACATTATGTTGTAATGTACCCGTATTGTCTTAGATTGTCCACAGTACCTCAAGTGTCATCAGTGTCAAGTGTGAATGTAACCATTACTGTATATCGTTCAAAAAAGCAAAACCTATTATTATTACTACTACTATTACTACAGCAATTATGATTGCTAACATTACATGGCTCAAGATGGCTGTATTTTTTCCTACCTACCTACCTACCTACCTACCTATGTACCTACCAAGCATTCAGTTTTAACAATAGGTTGAAACAACAATACAGTAGTTTTTTTCATTTTCTTTCTAAACCCAGGGACTCCCCTTTGTACTATATGTTTTCATGTCCTGCTTGTGCTTGCATCCATGAAAATGATGTCAGGTTCAAATGAATTACCATGTACAAGAAGGCCTGTGCATATAAAAAAGGCAAATAAAGTCTGTATTTGTTCAGCAGTGGAGATTTTCTATATGTTCTGTATAGATGGAATTATGGAAATGATTTAAAACATCCAACATATAAAATATCATATATGTCTTCAGGGAAGCAAATAATTCAAGTTTCCTGTTTTAAAACAAATGCTACTCACGCTCCATCTCAGACCTATCCGTGTTCCCTACTAAGTATGTGCAAATACAGTGGTCGCTGAAGTGCGAAATTTGCTATTGTTGCAGCCGTTTTTCCATTTTTATGAAATATGCACATTCTCCTGTAAAGAGCGCTTGGGTTGCAAGATCTGAATGTGTTCCCTCTCTGCTGTTTCTCATGGATCATGAAGCATGCCCTGTGGCGAGCCATTTTTCTTTGCAGTTCCTTCTTTCTGGTTGCTGGTACTGTGGCCAGGCACTGAAGGTCTCTTGGCATTTCAGTGAGGTTATGATCTGCAATCGTCGCGTATAGCCTACTGGTTTGAAAAGGATTCTGGGTTGTAAGAGGTTACTAGCATGGTCCAGGGTTGCCTCTGTGAAGGTGTGGGTAAAGATAGTCATGCTTTGTGATGCCCCCTAGCTTCAAAGACATTCTATTTGCATGACCTGCTGACTTTAAGGACAACATATTTCTTCTGCAGCCCAAATGCAAGGATGCAGTGCTGGTTCCACTGCTGGTTTCATACTGATTCTCTGAAACTCCTTTTCTCTCTCTCGATCTCCATGATTCTTATAAAGGACTTCCCACACATTTTGAATCTGCTACATACATGTATTTAATAAAAATTTTTTTAAAATGCTGTCCTACAGTAGCTATGCTTTTATACAAAAGCTAATGCATGGCTTCTGATCAATCAGGTCTGAGAAGTTAACCAAACCTTGGTATTAAGTGTAATAATAATATTCCATTAAGAATAAATATATTTAAAATGTTTTATATTAAGGATTGGAGAGCTTTAAAATTCTAGCCATGTACATGTATAGATTCTAATGAAACATTGTTCTGCAAACACTATGATAACTGTAAAAGACAAATAAGAGTAACATGGAACATTGAGTACATACAGTAATCAGAAGCACAGTGACTGGAATGGTGTGTGATCAGCAAAGCATTAACACCACTACTAGCAGTAAAAGTGTCCGAGTGTTATACTGTTGTAGCTGGTCAGTGCATAATGATATTCATGCGTATGTAGCAATGAATGAGGCAAGGTATATTAATGGAAAATTTCTGGATATGGGTCATTAAACTGTCTAGTGCATGACCTGAAGGTTTGTGAATGATTTGAAGTTTCAGGGATCTCTGAGCAAGGAGTGTAAGGAACTAAAAATCTTGATGGATTAAAAAAGGGTTTTAAGAGAAATGAAGTCCCCCAAGATGTTCTCCACCCTTTTCTTGCTATCCACTGAAGGTACTAGTGGTCTTATTCGGTGCAATTACCCAGCAAGCAACACAAAAGCAAACATGTGATATGATGGAGATCTTGCACTTCATTGCAATACATTTTCTGCCGGAAAATGAAAATCGAAAAGCAAAGCCTTGGGTATATAATGCATTATTATTGCCTTTATTTATACATCATCTGTAATTGTATGGTGATTGGACTAAAAGTATATTTTAAGTAATACAATATATATACAGTATATTTAAAGTATACAGTAAGTAATCTTGACTTGGTGGCATCCAAATTATAGTAGCATAACAAGTGATAATTCATTCTATGCATTTCTACCAAACAGAATGCCAGGTAAATGGTCTAAGCAGAGGGAAAATATTGTGAAGATTTAGAATAGGTAAGAGGAGGGGGAAAATATTTTATTACTACAATTAATATTATTTTTTTAAGGTTGATAGTTCACAAATGGTGCTGAGATCTGGCAACCATGAGCAAAAAACGTCTGAGAGCTTGTGAGAATGTGGGATTGGAGAGCGGGATTTGAGAGAGCCTGAGTAGATGGAGCAAAAGAGACAGGAAGATTGTTGAGATGGTGAAAAAAATGGAGGTGACGAAGAGGCTGCAGTCATCTCCCAGTGCTCCAGCTCTGGTTTGCAATGCTCGGTCGTCATGGGCTACGGGCTGCCATTGCTATGGTAACTACAGAACAGAAAATAATATGTTGGCCATGGAAGGACAAAAAAGGAGAGATGTTTCAGAAAATTGAGGCATCCCGGCTGGAGCAGAGACAAAGAAGGATATTATGACGGATATTTCTGTGGAATCAGTGACATTTTGTCATTAAAGATGGCAGAAGAAGGACAGATGCTGCCACAATTCACAGGAGCCGGGCTTTCTGGCAGGACAGATCTATGCCGCTGTGCTTTTGGCTACAGGAGGTCATCTAAAAACAACAAAAAAAAGGTAGTCAGGACTATAACTGCCAGACTTGGCCTTTTGACCCATTAACAATGGTCTAGCTGAAGGTCAAGCATGAGGGATGGCAATATTATTGTGACATTCAGTAACATTTGTTAAACAATCAGTAGAGCAAAAAAAAACCCAATATGCTATCGCAATGAACCCAGCATTTAAAAACCTTTATGATTTAAGTTGTAAATGAGGTTTTTAGAACATCCTATGAATTTGTATGCACCAGAAAATCATAGTTGAGCACAATATTAAAGGTTGGATCTGCATTTTGCAGTGTAATTGCATTCCATACTGCCTGAGTTTAATCACAAGCCTGCTTTATTAAACAGTGTGTGGCCCTGCAGGCCCTGGCAAGACAGTGAGAGAGTTTCTGATTAGGTCATAAGCTCCCGAGTCGAAGCAGAAATTAAAGTGATCAGAGCTCAGGCCTTGGAGAAACATCCTGGGAAGGAAAAGGAAAAAAAGAAAAAACAACACTCAATTATGTACCAATCAGCCAGAGGCACCCGCTGCTCTTAACACTGATTTGTACCCTTCACCAGGCTTTGGACTAGCTGGCAGGGAATGGGGATGTTCGGCCAACCCCCACTCTCTCTCTCCCTCTCTCTGTCACACACACACACACTAAGAGTATATCTTCTCGCTCCTGTTAATGACATGATTTCTATTTCCTGTAGTGTGTTTGTGAATGCCAGTCATTTGGATTCTGTGCAGATGCAAGTCCGTTGACTAGAGAGAGAGAGAGAGAGAGAGAGAGAGAGGTCAGGAGCAAGAGCAGGGAAAAAAATATAAAGAGTGTTTCAGAAAAAGATAATCACAAACCTCTTTCATCGGCCGGCTATCACAATAAAACATCCATCAGACCTAAGCCATCTCCCTCAGAGAAATCTGCCATTGAAAGTTTGCTCTGTGCAAATCCCAAGTCCTAAACCTGCCATCTGTAATGTAATGCAATGTCTGCTTGGCCTAATCCGTCCCCTGGCTCTCTGTTTACTTATCCCGCCTGGCCAATTGCACAGATCTAATGTGACAGGAGGAGAACGAGTCATAGAAGACCCATCAGTAAAATTCCTTCAGATGGAGCTCAGATGTGTGTCACAGTAGGCACGATAATTCAGATCTTCAATGAAACTGAATTAAAGTTACGGTACATGAAGGATGTTGAAACAAAATGGAGGCCAAAAAAATGTTGCTGTCCGTGGTGCTGATTAGAGCTTGATTGTAGCGTTGTGATGTTCTGGGTTTAGAATTCGATCCTGCCCCCTTGTATTGTTGAGTAAGAGTCTGATAAGGTTGGGGATCTTTAGAATTTAGGATAATTCTGTACTATGCTCTTCAGCCAGCACTTGTCAGGGAGCCTGGCGTGGGCATTACTGCAGAGATTGAAAGATAAAAAGGAGGCAGAAAGAAGCCTTAGAAATGACAGGATTTCTTCTTCTTAGGAGCTCACTTCCTATTGAGAATGGTATCAGTCTGGTTTCTGTACAAACTGTTCAAACTGTTTTGGATCATAAAATTAGAAGAAAAATGGAAATTCAATGAGAAAAGCTTTTTTAAAAAGCCTCATCTGCAAATTTTAAGTAGCCTATTAAGTAACTCGTAACAGGCTGTACTGAGGGCCGTTTCATAGTCAGCCATCTGAAAAATAGCTTTTGAGATTCAAAGGAGTACTGTTATAGGTTTGGATAGAGGTGAAGTCTCGGGCTTAGCACTTTTTTTTACAGTTTTAATCAGTGAACGGGATAGAGAGCAGGCATAGCTCTGAAATAGGTCACTGTTCAAAATGGAGACTAGATAGCACTTCATGGAAGTGAAAGTTTACTCCATTACAGCTTTTGTGTGAAAAAGGAAAGCATGATCGCCTTGGCTTACAGTATAAAAAGCTTTTCTTTCCCCCCCCCTCGCGTTGGCTCAGCAGCAGGCAGCTTGTGCACTGTGTCATTTATCACCTGTGTCACTTATTGGAAGCAATCAGACCCAATAGGAACAGGAGGGTAAAGAGTTTACAAAAGTAGACAAGTCAGCACACTGCCTTATATTGCTTCATGTGGAAGAAATAGATGTGGAGTTCACCTTTCTTGCTGTGGCTATATGCATTTGTGCATGGGGCAGATCAGTCTGAGGAAGGTGTGGCAACTCTGCCTGTCAGTTTGACTGAAGGAGGTGTGGTCTCTGTGCCTGTCTGGTATAATCACAGAGGTATGGGATTTTATAATAAAGAAAGTGTAAAGAAAGTGAGTCAGCAAAAACTACCTCTGTTTCTAAAGTGCTTATTCACATTATGGTGTGCACCTAAATCTCCTATCACTCCTCACTCACTCTGTAGCTCACTAGGTAGGTGGCCTTCCCTTCTGCAGGTGTGCGAGGGGGGCGGGGTCGCAGGAATGGGCATTGACTTGTGGTTAATCTTTACTAAACGATCTCAGGCTTCTCCCCAGGCTATAAAACATGGCGGGGAGTGTCGCTAGGGGTTCTTTTGGGCTGTCTGTTGTTCTGTTCGTTTGGACCTGGAAATTAACGGAAAACTAAAGAGTAGAGTCATATGGCAGATGTGAAAAGCACAGCCCACAGACCTGCATGTGCATCCTTTCCTTTCTTTTTCCCTTCCTCCCTCCTTTTAACCCTTTCCTTTCCCAATATCCCTAATAAATTAACTCCCTTTTCCATAGGACCTCGCCTCGTGTCCCATGCATCAAACACGTTACAACACTCAAGTTTGCGCAAAACCCCTTCTAAATGTTCAGGGCCATGTGGCCTAAATAAGCCTGTTTTTATGGCAACTGGGCAAAGCTATGCCCCATCCACTCACACTCATTCTCATTTAGTAGAAATGCTTATATCTTGGGAACAATGTGCGGTCCAAATTAGCTGTTTTCAATGTTCTGCCCAGGAAAAGCAGTGTAAAAAAAACCCTACCTTTGGTGATACCAAGGGATCTGCTATCTGTATCTATCACTTTAAATTGAGGTGGTATGGCCTCAACATCTCTTAATATCAGTACAACAGGTATAGCTTTTGTCAGTCTCACTGAAGATTGTGTGCTCTATATTTCACCTGTCCATAAGTGTAGTGTGTGTTTATCCTTTCGTTTCCCTGTGCCGATTTAAATTATTGCTAAAGATTAAAGCCCATGCTGTTATAGTGACTGTACTGTGTTGCATAAGTATTCTCCCCTGCTTGAGCTTTTCCACATATTGTATTGTTTTAATAAGAAAATACAATAAACATAATTAGTCTAGAAGAGATAATAGTCCAAAACACTACAATACATATATATTTTAAGATTGCATAAGTATTCTCCCCTTTTGCTATAAACCCCCCCCAAATTACTTTTGGCGCTAGGCGTTGTATTTTTATTGTGTTTGTCTGCTGAGCCATTGTTCACTTAAAGAACAAAGGGTTCTCCAACACTGCAAGGATTTCAGCCAGCTCTCAATTACTGCAAGATCTTTGTAATGCTCTCACTCTCTGAACACACAAGAAAATCCTTTACATTTTGACAATTTCTACTGTATTATAATAACTGGTGATCAGTGAGGTATATGTCACCTGCTATGAACACCTATTATAAACGTAATAGGTGATCAATGTATATACATATCAGCCTATTAGTACATGCAGAATTTTCCATTAACTCTTGTTCCTAAAAATAGCATATAAAATAGCATAATGTGCTAATGCACATGCTCAGAATAGCGCCAGTTGCAATTTCTCGATGTATACAGGATGATGCTTTTTGGCACATTGACTGATAAAGGTCAGTGCTCCCTGTGACTGTGCATGCAACCTTGTAAAATATAAAATCTATTAATGTACAGATATACAAAAATATATATCGAATGTGCAGTATCAAAGGGGTACAAGATATATATATATATATATATATATATATATATAGAGAGAGAGAGAGAGAGAGAGAGAGAGAGGTTATGAAAAGCAAATGCCTACTACTTATGGTAAAATATAATTACTAACAAACTGGTGAGATTTTTACAATGTATGTTCAACATTGGAAATAAGCTCTCATGATAATCATCATTCACAACAATCTTCATCTAAATTTCATGGTTTCCCTTTCACATGATGGTTCCCATGGTGAGAATCACTAAAATGTGCTTCTTTGTCTTGGTTTCTGTTTTGTTGCTGTTTCAGTCTCCTGTTTTTATAATTTGCCTGTTACCTAAATGTCTACTTGAGGACTTGTTTTGTAGGAATTCTTGATTAGTGAGCTCAATTTCTACCCTCATGTGTCTGCATGGCTTTGTGAATTGTCTTGTCGAATGTATCATGAGCTTTAAAGTCTAAACCCGGCACCGAGTACATGAACATGCAGCGCGTCTCTTTAATCTGCACTCATCACTCACGGTGTTAAAACACAAGCTTCACAAGTTTTGTCTCATCGCTCCTGACATTCACATATAAACTAAATTGATCGAGCAGTTAACACACTTTACTAGCTAGGATTTTGACATTTTCGGCAGACAGCAGATTGTTCTACTGCTGTGTTCTTAAACTGGCTCCTTACACAACATAATATTTGCAGACAGGTTTCAAGCCAAGATTATTAAGTAAAACATTTCCATAATATTTTGATGAAATATTTGAGATTTTTGAAAATACACGACAACATTGGCAGAGAAATCCAGTTTTGGTCTTTTTTTTTTTTTTTTTTTTTTTAGCTGTTTGTTAGGACTCTATGACATAGCACCACATAATTACACCCCAGCACTCACACTCCTTTCTGCTTCCAAAGAGCCAAAATGCAAAACTGAAAACAAGCTGATGCAGAAAATTGCACCAAAAGCACCAACCAAAAGGGTTCAACAGTTCTATGGAAGTATATGAAAGTCACATTGCTCAGGGTGTCACTTACTGTATAGCGAAGGTGTCAAGAAATCATGTCACTGTGGTTATACAAGGCTCGAGGTATGAAACTGCAGTGAGGAACATGGTCTGGCTCCAAAGAAACCTAAAGCGGAGAAATGTTTAGAAACAATATCAACGGAGTACTGTATGGACACACTGCCACAACGTGTAACAGTTTGTCAAGCAAAATGAGGCAAATGCCATTTTCAGACTTAAGCCCTATTTGCACGGGATTAGTATTATCTGGGGACTTTGTGTGATTTAGAAATTACCCTTTACGATCTGAATTTCGTGTGGCGCATTCGCAGGGGACAAACAAAGTTTTCAGTACCTGCGATTTTACTCGAATTTACTGACTTATCCCCCGGATATGATGTCAAGGTGTGCACTATTTTTGATAGGTTATTGTTTGGAAATGTCTTGTCATTATAGGTCTAGTGGTATGATATAAACAGAAGAGTGTTCCTTACCGTCTGCTGCTATACACGTCATCCATCTCCATCTAATCATTCTGTTTGCTTTTTCAGCTTACTCTTTCTGCACATTGTATTGTTGTATAGCGATATGACCCAGCACCCAAAATACTTTCAAAGCACTCCAACACAGTCTCTATTCTTCGCGGAAGATGGATAAAAAAAAAAGGCTCAAGAAACAACAACCTTAATATATATATATATATATATATATATATATATATTTTTTTTTTTAAGATATATGACCCCTGCCAAATCTTGTCCAAATCACAGACATGCTGAATCACCCTGGACTAATATCACAGGACTTTTGTATTCGGAAAAAAAATATGGTAGGTCATTTGCGGGGGAATTTTTACTTTACAAATTTTAGACATGGCCGATTCGCACATGATTAATATTACAGACAGACGTCTCCAGGTAATACTAATCCTGTGCAAATAGGGCTATTCACTCACTTTGGCACACAAAACTGTTTATGGCAAAACTTTTTGTGGTTTAAAATTGCCGTATTTTTCTTAGAGAGAGAGTTTATTGATCCCAAAGGAAATTCAAGACATCCAGCAGCAATAGAGACAGTAACACAAAGACAGGTTGTGAAGGTGATTGCAGTCAGTATATCTTACATATAGTCAGTAGACCCAGGGTAATGTGACAGCTGTCCAAAGTTGATAAACCAATGCTAAGAACAATTTTATAATTGAATAATACCAATAAGTGAAATAAAGTAGTCAACCTTGATGTGCAGTGGAATATGGCAAAGTGACAACAGAACAAATAGTTATACAGTGAAACCTCGGATTGCGAGAAACGCAAGACGAGCAAAGATTTTGAATACATTTTGACTTGGAAAACGAACAATTCTTGATTTACGAGTACCGAGTATCACGCATGTGCTTCTTGTTTTGATGCCGAGCGTCACGTGATCACAACTGAGCCAACATTTTTTCTCTCTCTTGTGCTGCGGAATTGTGGGGAATCGTCTCCCCTGCTGGGTCTTAGTGTGCGTCACTCCCTGGTATAATCAACATCCGTGCACACGGG
>JAQQZS010000009.1:24484791-24503405 GCA_030068045.1 Platyallabes tihoni | reverse complement strand
ATTATTGGTGGGGACATTTCAATGGTCGGAGGATATTGGTGGGGACACATCCCCTCCGTCCACCCTAAATCTACGCCTCTGATACATGGAGTCTTGTTAAGAAAATAAATCTGTAGGTGCAATAGAGTTATTTTGAGTAATAAAAACTATTGCACTTTTTTGACTTTACCACGCACAAGAACAAGGCTTATGTAAACCATGTCTCCCCAACAAGAACTTTCAGAGAATATGTTATCAAGATTTGTTGATTTACATAAAACTGGAAAAGGTTATAAAGTAATCACCAGTCTACAGGTGGCAAATGGAGACACTTTGGGACTGTGGCTACTATACCGAAAAGCGGGCACCCAGTCAAAATGACCCAAAGAGCACAACTAGGACTCATCAATGAGGTAAAGAAACAACCCCAAGTGAGAGCCAAACTTTTGAAGGCAACATCGGAACTGGCTAACATCTGTGTTCATGAGTCTACAGTACGTAAAACATTGAACAAGTAGGAGGTCCATGGCAGGACACCACTGCTTGGGCCTGCCACTGGGCCTGCTTCGATGAAGATGAATTTCCAAGTGTATCAAAAAATTCTTCAGGAAAATGTGAATGTGAATGTCAGCTGAAACTAACATGCAATGACCCAAAACCCTGGAGCAAGTACTAAATAGAATGACTCCAGAAAAACAAAATTCACACTTTTTTCCCCCATAGATTCTGACACTGTTCACTTTCTTTCAGATTATTGCCCCCTATGTAGTTTAGTGGGCGTGGCTACAATTCAAATCAGCTGTGTTATAAATGCACTGATTGACATTTATTCATTTCTTTTTTATACCGCTTATCCTGTACAGTGTCACTGGAAGCATGGAGCCTATGCCTGGAGACTATAGGTACAAGGCGGGGAACACCCGGGACAGAATGCCAATTCACCACAGGGCACACACAGGCCTACGTACACACTCATTCACATATTACAAGCAATTTGGGAAGCCAAATGAACCTTCTCTGCATGTTTTTGCACTGTGTGAGGAAACCTGAGTGACGAGAACATGCAAAATTCATACACGCGCACACACACACATACTGATAGTACACGTACCGTAAGTGTAGTACATCATTGTAATCTGTAAAGAGTTTACTTTTATTTGTAAACATATAATATAAACCAAACATTGTGCTTTTGTAAAAAGAAACAGGAAAATAAACAGGGTGTGCTTTCAGCCATCTCAATCTTTGTGAATATCTTTGAGAAACGTGTAGTTAAAATGAAACTGAAACGCAATGAATACTTGACACACTGACATAATAAATATATGTATACAAAGCTTAGAACACTACTTATAAATTAAGCAAGTCAAATATTTAAATATTCGCAGTTTGTGAAATAAAATTAATGAACCCAGTCTTTCCATCGCACATCATTATCTGATAATGACCTGCGATGGGCCGCGCCCACACCCTATTCTTAAGAACAGAATTCCCACCCTATTCCTATCTTTTTTCCCCAAATTATTGCTAAAACTATCCAGATTTTGCTCTTATAGATGTAAAACTTTAACCTAAAGTGGCACAACAAAAAAGCAATTGCCAAGTCATTATGAGATTGTGATTTTGAACTGAGAGTTTAGGAGGAAAAAAGATTCAAGAGTGAAAGGGGCAGCATAACTCTCTTACCTGTCAATCAAGTTGACACTAACCAATCATGAGTGTCCTTGAACTTATCTATGTGAAAGACTGCAGACAGTACTTTCCTTTGAGTGTTCAGCAACCCTGTGACGTAGCATGAGCAAAAGATGTGAAGACTTCACTTCTCTCAGAGGAAGCATATACAAGCCTACTCTCTCATCATAGGTATAAAAGAGGGAGAATTAGCTAGAGGAGGGCAAGTTATGGAGTCAGATCAGTGACATAATTTACAATTGAATGTATTTGGCATATGCATACTGCTCGCCACTTAACCACAGTGTAGCAGGCGACATACACTGCACAAATGTCAAGCAATATTGGAAAGCTTCAGTCACACCCCCGAAATTATATTCATGTAGCTGCCTGAAATTGGAGGAGCCTTCTGATAGGCTGGATGGAATTCTGGTTTTAATAAATGCACCTGTGGATTAAAGCGCATCAGGGAAACCTCAAAAATCCACACTCAGATGCACGGATGTTCGGAAATGCCTAGAAGTTAGTAAATGCAACAGACATCCATGGATCATGCGACATTTATTTGTGAATCACTAAATACATTCATGAATTGCGTAACTTTTTGTAACAATACTAAAAAGCATCCTTCTTATTACTGCAATATACCAGAAAATGTCCTGAAATTGAATTATGTGTTTAGACAATCAGGGTTATTAGATAATATCTGGACAAAAAGGATCAACATCAATCTTCACAGCAAATCTTATCAGTATTTGGTTCTTCATTATTCAAGTATCGACCGGAGCTTGGGTCATGTGTTTTGTGAAAGTGCATTATTGATTTTTTTTCTACTATATGATAGAAAATTGTTTGAGGTTTCCCTTTCAATTTCTTGTCCAACTAGTTCAACTGTACATGGGTAAATCTTGCTAAGAGTAGTTTCTCCAGGGCTTGGCAGAAGGTCAGCATTCTTCAACACTCTGCTCAGCAAGCTCTATTTTTAAACCTAACAACTGGCTGCAGAAAATGTTAAATTCATTTGTAATCTTATAACATAAGTGGACTTCAATCAGATTGTTGCTGTTTTTGTAATATATATATATATACACACACACACACACACACACAATATATACTGTATGGAGTGCTTTAATAAGGCCATGCAGCGTTACCTGACTCACGTTGGAAAATGAGAGTTAGATGGATGGTTTCTGAAGGCAATTTGGTTAGAAAGGGCCTGTAGATAATCGGTTGGCCAAATACCAAAGGTTTAGAAGCATCATGCTGTTTTGGAGATTTGGCTCTTCTTTGGGCAAGCTAAATTTACATTTATTAATTTGGCTGGTGGTTTAATCCACTTACAAGTGGATCAAAATGCAATCCAGAGCTCAAGCTGAGCTGGTGAGGGTCTGGGCCAGCAGTAACTTTCTAGCAGTCCTTGAATTTGAACTCCTGTGTTTGGCATGAAGCCTGATGCAATTCCTCAAAATATGGCTGAAACACTTCGAAGAAGAAAAAAAAAAAAAAATATATATATATATATATATATATATATATTGGCACAACCAAGCTAAGGTCAACAGTGTCAAGAATAAACTCCCTAGGTTGGAGACAGAAGACCATTCATAGTGAACGCTTCATCAATAGACAGTGAGGGTGTAATCGAATATGGTGCATTATTTAGATTGCAATGATAATATGTTCTAAACAGATGCTTATATATAAATATAGATAATAAAAGCAAATGTGGAGGATTAAACAGATGCAGATTTAGATAGTGTTGCTGCATTTCACCCCTAATAAATAATTCATGAAATAATTGATGAATTCATGAAATTAATCTGCATTAATTATTTTTTTTATATATTAGGATTTCATAAATCGTAGCCCTGCTAATTGCTCCTATCATTTATGCAGGGTGGGTGAAAATTAACTAGGCAATATTTAATGGCTATAGAACTTGTAGTATCACTTGAGTCATAATGAAAACAGCCTGTAAATACTGTAGATGATAGTAAATAAGATTTCATATTTTCTGCGTCAATAATACAGGTATCGACTGAGAGGCAACGTAAACAAAAATGGCCGACAGCTTGACTGTTCAGGAGTGAGCTAAGATTGCAGCACACTATGAAGTGTGGAATCCCATTGTTCTTGTGCAGAGACAGTGGCGTACAGTGAAAGGGAGGAATGCAACACTACGTCCAGAGAAAATAAAAGATTGTCATGCCAAGCTGATGACCGCAAGCTCGGTGAACAATGCAAGAAGAAGTGAAATTTTAAAATTTGCTTTGATTTTCCAAAGTAATAAAGTACATGTGCAGTTTGCTTCAATAAATCTATATGGATTTTATTACCAATTGTTAATGCCTAGTTACTTTTTACCCACTCTGTATGAACAGATTCGTATTCTGAGACAGAGGCACAGTTTACTTTGCACCTTGTACAATAATGAGTTTTTACACACTCAGCTGGAGAAGTGAGAAGTAATCTGGTAATCGAGGATTCAGACTCTTATGCTCTCATCCGCAGAGTACAATTACAGTTAAATCAATGCTTACAAAATAGTTAGAAAGCTCCATTGGCCTCATGTGCTGCATAAGAGTTACGATAACAGTGGCTGAGCAATTTTAATCTAGATTTGATGTGTAATTGTTTCCCACCCGTTCCAAGCCATTTGGCGGTAAATTCTGAGTTTAAAAATAAATGGTTTGTTTCTCTTTTTGGTTGCATAAATGTTTTAGAACAACAGTAGGACAAGTCTAACATAAAAGCAGTAAGTAGTGAGTAAGTCTGCAACATGACAAGTGTATTACTGTCACACAAGTGACAGTGGCGGCGTAGATGCGAGTGCAGATCTTTTTAATGTGTCAAAGTGCTGACAAGTGATACCAAACAAACACAGAACAGGATATAACGTGAACTATGATAGAAAGCATGGACTCTTCAGAAGTTTCTGAGCAATACTCCCAGTAAAAACTAAATGAAGTATGCCAAAAGAGCCAAAGAAAACAGGACTGTAGATAAACAGAACACAAATGAATGTGATCAAGATATGCGATGTGCTGCAGTTGATGGGAAGTGCAGTCCAAAGACTCTGTGGCACTTCTGTGACAATCTCCCACTCCCATGAGGCTACTGACTTGTGAAACAGAAGGGGTTCTAGAACATTTATGTGAAAGTGGAGAGTACTGGTTACTGCAAAGCCAGCAGGGGGAGTGAGGTCCATCACAAAATGGTAACAGAGAGTGACGTTCTCAACCAAGCACGAAGGGGGGGCGAGGTACACCATGAAGCCAGTGGAAGGAGTGATGCCCCCAGGGAAGTGAGGAGGCAGCAGACTCCCTCAGCAGAGCATAGACACCGATTACATTTAGGCATTTGGCAGACGCTCTTATCCAGAGCGACTTACATTTTTTTTTTTTTTTTTTTAATCTCATTACACATCTGAGCAGTTGAGGGTTAAGGGCCTTGCTCAAGGGCCCAACAGTGACAACTTAGTGGTTGTGGGATTTGAACCTGGGATCTTCCGGACCGTAGTCCAATGCCTTAACCACTGAGCTACCCCTGGCCCTATTAAACCTCTCCATGGGGCAGGAACTCAGAGCAACATTTGGAGTGGAGCGGAGAAATGGAGTGACGTCCTCAGCTTGGTAAAGGTGTCCACACCAGAGTCGGGGGTCGAGATGGGTTGAGAAAAAGGCTTGGGCTTGGCCTTGAAGCTGCTGTCAGTGTTTAGTTGCATAGACTCACTAATTATGCCACAACACACTAATTATGCCACACCCACCTCCCTCCTCAAACCCAACATGCAACCATTGTTTAATTCGAGTTTTTTTTTGTTTGTTTGTTTTTTTACTATCAATAATAAATTAAATACTGTATAAGTGCAAGTGAAGTTAAATAAATAATGGATTTTACTGCAACTTTCTTTGTTCCGGTAGCGTTATACTAAAGCACACTAAATTACCCCTAGCTGGTTCCAGAGCTTCCCAGAATCCTGATAATTCCTTTTAAATCATCAAGTCATCAAGTAGAGAGAAACATGTTGGATGTCATATTGCACTACTTCAACCATAAGCAACACCCTGGGCATCTATTTTCTCTTCTAGCTGTTCAAAAAAAGTAAAAACAAAGTAGAGAGAAAATAAGTGGAGCGAAACCAAAAGGACAGTGATGACATTCACCTTATGTGATTTAAGGACAAATTAGAATTTGCAGACTAATCTGGCTCCGGACCTTAAATGAGCACCTAAAGAAATGATGGATGGGGATAATCTGAGCAGTCAGCGGAGCACGTCGGTCGTCTGTTCACCCGCACAGACATGTTTAAACACACGGTGAGAGGAAGATGGAGTGAAAATGAAGGCCCAAAAATAACTCCACTTGACTAATTGCTTTAGAAAATGGCCTTGCTTTGCAAAAATAATGAGATGATGAACATTAATGGGAGCGAATGAGAAATAAATCAGGGAAGTACTTTCTAAGGTCATGTGTAAAGCTGTGATATTTTGGTCTCGAGGGCTGTGGAAGCAATTTCAGCTTAAAGGTTGTGATCGTTTCTATCATGATGCAGAAATCCTGTTGTTGATTTAAAACCTTAATGAGCAAGCCAGAAGCGACATGAACAACAAAAAAACACTTACCATGAGAGGAACCAGATTCAAAACCGAGTCCATTCTTCTCTGAGTGACACTGATAATGCAATTATACTGTAATTCATTACAATAAAAAGATGTCTTGAAGGAAAAGGAACCAATACTGTATAAGCAGATTGTAAATACAAGTCTTGGGATGAGCACATGATTGGAGCAGCAGCTATTATTTACAAATCTACACTGTCTGGGTGAGATTAAGCACTGAAACCTTGATAGCTATAAACTGATTTGAGGAAGTGCAAATCATTACGTCAGACTAAACCCAGCAGTGGACTGTGAATCCTCAGTGCAGAAAACATTCCAGGTCCCATATTATAGTATTTCTTTAAAAAGTAAACACAGGTGTCATATTTTCCTCTCAAACTCCTTCTGTTTCTCTCCTTTACCAAACATACTGTTTCAGTGTCTATGTAAATGACCAACTGCTGAGCCACGCCCACAGGAGGACATCAGAGCTGAGCAATGCAACAAACCCAAAGACAGGCTCTTCTTATATGAGGACACACCTCAGTGGTAGAGTTAAAATTGAAACCTCCCCCCCCCCCTTTTTTTAAACAAATCCTGGGTCTTATTCATTTAATCAGAATATTATTTTAAAACATGTATATCTAAAACTAACATATCGGGCAAAATATGGTTAAATGAAAGGGGTGTTCGAGTCAGCCCAGGACTTGTGATGAAATTTCTTGTTAAAGAAGGTATAAAAAGGATTGACATTTACAGACTTCAAGTATGATAATAATACTCTTAGTAAATAGTCTTACTCTTGAATGGTGCAAACATTTTGAAGAAGACCATACGTCCATGAATGATGACCTCAGCCAAGGTGGCTCAGAGCCCACTCCAGTTGTTTCCATGAACATTCAGTGAGTGGAACGTCTGATCGTTGAAAATCAACAGATAATTAGCAGAAGAGAAGCGTTTGTCTTTAGGAACAATCTTTCACCAACACCACTTGCACATTATCAGAACTTAGCTGGCAGTTATTGTCATACAGTTTTGACCACACTCCTTGAAAGAGATTCCTGGGAGGCCGGCCAGGAAGTCCAATCATACAGTAGCTCCAGTATACTGGGGAAAGTTTCTACTTTGATGGTATCCGAGCACCAGTGAAACAATGGAATAACTGCATTAGCTTTTACTCTCATAACTGTGTTCTGTTGTTCTGAAACAACAGAACACAAACAGAAAGTCCTAGTTTGACTTGAATGCTCCTTGGATTTTGTTTAGTTTTGCTCCACCCATGAAAATTGTTTTTTAAAAAGCCATAGCTATATAGAGAATTGCGTGCTGGCATTGATGTAACGCACAAAGACATTTAATGTAAACCACAGGTTGGCTAGAAATTCAAGTTTTTGTGGCCAAGCCACCAGGTATAGTGATACAGACAGAGTCAACAGTTAACTGCCCTCCTGGAATGCTTCTTGTTTAATCAAATTCATAGTCTCAACAAAAAGAGTTTGTCCAAATCAGTTCATGACATACTATCGCCCTCTACTGGGCTGGCATGTTCATGTGAGTGTCTTGTGTACTGTTGACAAAGATGTTTGTGAAAATGCTGTTCATATGGACAAGACGTAAACCCCACATTTTCAAAAATATCCATAAACATAAACAGGGACTTAGTAGTCATGTTTAAAATAACTCTCTCTCTCTCTCTCTCTCTCTCAAACACACAGAGACACCCACAAGTGGCCTCTTCTGAGCTAAACCTTGGATAAACCCCTCAGTGAGCTGTGACTGTAGGATTAGGGGCTTTGCTCCACTTCTCCTAACTGAATGCAAATGGAGACTGAACTGTGAGGTGAAGGTTAAATAAATCCTTTTATCACACTTGTCAGTATTGGAAAAAATCATTCAGATGGTCATTGTGTGAAGAGAGAATTATTTACATTTCCATGCACTCTGCTCACACAAAAGTCAACCTTTCTGATCCTGAGAAAAAGGTCAGGCAGGGTAAATCTGTAGCTCATCAGCACACGTTAGGCGGTTAATGTCCAACATGTCCCACCAGTTTACCTTAAAACAAAACCCATAAGCATTTTTTAACCAAGAGAGTGCCAAGATAATAGACGTTCCAACGATAATGGCAATAGATTGTTCTGTATAAGTCATGGTGGTAAAATTTTACATTCCTCCTGGGAACTGGTGCACATACGCTACTGATGTATGAGCAGATGTTAAAGTTTTTCATGGCTAAGATTACGAAGCTTGTGGCCAAAAATTATAAATAAGCTTCAGGTGTTACATAGGTCATAAAGATAGCTCCGGTCAAAGCTCTTTCCTACATTCTCCCTAAGAATGCATTCTAAATAAAACAGTTTTTTTGGAAAATTCAGGAAAACTTTATATTAATGTTCTGTCATATCACTCTGGAGAGCCAACTATAGCTCACCTTTTGTCTTTGTTTTTTGTGTAATTCTTCTGAGGGTCCATTTCTTTGCACCTGACAAATAAATCCATTTGGAGAGCATTTTGTCTAAGACAGATGCCATATGGATGACAGAAAAAGAACACAAATATGAGGAGTGTTCAACTCAAACCAGGACTTGACATTTATAGGAGACTTAGGGGGAGTTATTACATAAGGGTGATCATTCCTGGGTACGATTCAAATGAATGCTGCTGAGCCTGACATAAACAGCCTATAGTATTTTGATGCACTTTGCAAACTTGTACTGTGCCCTGCGATAGATTGGCACCCTGTCCAGGGTGTACCCCACCTAGTGCCCTAAGTCTCCTGGGATAGGCTCCAGCAGTATAGATGGTAGACAGTATGAAGAAATGATAAGGATCTCAAAGCTTTTGCACAGCACTTCATACTGTAGATAAACATCATAAATACATAAGTCATGATGAACTTCATCAAACTTATGGTAAAATTAGTAGTAAAGGCATTAGGGTTGGGAAATACTAGCTCCAGGTCATGATTTGAGCTGCGTACACTGACTCGGCATCCATTTAATTTATCTCGCCACACTGGTGTTACTGTTCATGGCAATTTATTTCATTTTAAAGAACCCACATCACTGTTTACCCCCTGCCTGTGTGATGACCTGTAACATCTCGGGCAAGAAAACTGGGCCAGAAGACACTTCTAACCTGTACACACAAGCACCAGTCAAAATTTTCACGCACACATACATATACGTGGGGTAAGTCTCGGATTGAAAAGCCTTGGAGCGGTAATGGATTTTCTGCACTAATCCGCATACGTCCTCCTTCCTAACAACATTTACCTGTGGATTTGCACCACAATGAGGATCTGTGTGTCTGTGATTCTAGGAGCTGAATGTGATTTCCATCTCATAGCCTCTTTTTAACGATTTGGGCTTTTATACCCTTGCACAGGTTTCCAATTTGTTGTAAGGTATCCATTAAAAAAAATAAAAAAATGTAAGTAATCCCAGCCAAATCATTGTGGTACAAGAGGATTAAAACATTTCAGGACATGATCCACTCTGGGGTGGTAAAAGATAGACATGAAGAGGATCATCTTATATCACATCATGACAATGTGGATTATGTTTCTGCAACAGCATTCCCTGTTGTGTTTTCTTTCTTTTGGGGTGTTCTGTTTTCCCTTAAACCTTTTCTCAAATTTTTGAATTACACGATGTGTCTTAGGATATAAAATGTGGAAAAGCCAAGGGTAGAACATCCTCATCCTGTTTTTCATCTAAGCTTAACTTTTTATGTTTGTTTGTCCAAGATATCAATTCATCATTCAGGCACCATAAGTATGGATCAATACATTCCTAGTGTAAAATGCAGGAAGTAGACGAGGCTTTAAAAGATGGAACATGGTGAATTTCTTAATATGTTGCAGCAATGTTAAAACAAAGTGGTTCTATGCAAAATAAATAACGTTGGCAGGACTGATATGGTGTTTGATCAAGACACAGGCTTTTCAACATCTCACCCCTTAAATCATCACCAGAAATCTAGGACTAGAGGAAAGTGTAAAATATTTACCATGAAAAACATTGAGCTTATTCACTGTACCGAGTGCAGAATGTTTCTTTAGTCATACCTTCTTCATTGTTAAGAGCAAGAGAAACATAATTTATTATTTCTACCACTCGGCTATTAGTGCATTCACAGTGGGTCAATAGGTGATCATGTAATTGCAAAGCTAACATTAATTCGAAAGCATGACCACAGGGTCACAATTTGTATTTTCGGATTGCTCTTCATGCTGAAGCACCAGTTGAGAAGCCTGCTGCAAGAGCTCTGATTGTATGAGATTCTATTCTATGGATTAGGATGTTACCTAGGTTTTTAGGTGTTACCCGAAGCATTAGTTAGGTATAGTCTATTTTAAGCATGGGTATCTTAGGATAGGAAGTATCTTTGTATTAGAAGTTGTATTAGTATTAGTATAGAAATATCTTGACAACAAGTAATAAATACAACCTAACAATATACAGTACACAGATGATGCCATGATCAGTGAAAGTTGAAGTGATTAATATTGATTGTCTCTTTACAATTATACCTGTCAATGGGGTGGGATACCTTAAGTTAAGTTGATGTGTTGGAAGCAGGACAAAAGAGCAAGTCTATGGATATTTGTGCCTTTGCCTTATGCTCTGCTCTGCCAGTATGCTCTGACTCCATCCCAACTCTTATCACAAAGAGTAATTTATACTAACATAATGTACTTAGCCCCAAAATTAATCCATAACTTCTTCTTATCTAAAAACTGTTTTTTTTTAAATTTATTTTTTATTATAATTACTGCTGGAGGCATTAATATTCATTTTAATAATTCACAGGATCCTCTGAGAGCTGTGTTTCTGTCATTCTATTATAACAGCAGTCATACAGTATATATGATTTAATTCTGATGTTTGGATGAAACACTACCCTCAGGTCACTACACATTTCAGTTAGGATGTAAGTCTCATCACAATGCTGATAGGATGCTGGGGTTAAATTAGCACTTCCAATAACGGTTGTGTTTCCCTGCTTGTGTTGCTTGACTTTAGTTCAACTTTTGATACCACTGATTATAATATTCTTTTAGAGAGAGAAAAAATTATTTTGGCACAAAAGCAGCTCTGCCCTGGCCCAGGTCTTATTTCACATGTTTATTCGTTTGTAGATGTCAATGGTGACTGCTAAGAGAGGGCGTTCTAGTCAAACCAGGACTTGAGATGGAATTTCTGGTGAATAAAAGGTGTAAAAATGACATTTGACATTTACAGAAGACCGTACTGTGGTAAGACAATTAGCTGCAGCAAACCAATTGAACATTGCAAACTTTTTAAAGAAGGTCGTATGTCTGTGAATGACGATCCTTGCCAAGATGCCTCGGATTAGGGGTGAAATGGAACACCTGATTCTTGAAAATTGATGGATAACGTATGGCCAACTTGCGAAGAGTTGCATCTGTCTGTGGGAACTGTACAAATAATCATTTGCAAACACTACCTGCACATTACAGGAACTCATCCGGGAGTTATTGTCACATACATCATGCAGTCCTAACCTCGCTCCTAACCATTTACACATGTGAATACATTCTGGGAGGTGTGATGCAGGTAGTCTGATCATGGCTCATCATGGGATAACTGCATTAGTATATGATGTAATATTTGGTGTTGACTTAATAATGTAAAATCTGGTGTTCCTCAAGATTCTGTTTTAAGCCCACTGCCTTTTTCTCTTTATATACTGTTTATTATGCTTTTCTATACAATATATACACATTTTGTTTATACTATACAGAATATGATAAACATGGCCACCATAAGTTAAGTTAAACCTTTATTTGTCACATATACATTATAGCACAGTGAAATTCCTTCTTCGCATATCCCAGCGTAACTGGGGTCAGAGCGCAGGGTCAGGAGCCTTGCTCAAGGACCCAACAGTGGCAACCTGGTGGAGCTTTTTCTGGGGATCGAACCGCTGATTTTCCGATCAGTAACTCAGTGCCTTAACCCTCTGAGCTACCACTGCCCCTCAAGTATACCACTGCTCCATAAGTATGGCTATGGATGCACTTAATTGCATAGCCTAAAAACTGAACTTGCTAAAAAAAGGTTTACACTCAGGTCTAATTTAATTTTACCATGGGCTATAACTTCATCATATACCTGAATTTAAAACTAATGAAATGAAAAATACTAAAGATTCTTTTAACATGTAGCACTGCTCGATTCTGTACTACACATTTGGAGGTAAGCAATGTGTGATAAAGCGAGAACCACCACTCGCTAACGTAAATGTTCGTATAAGGTGGTAAAAATGATGGCTCCACCCGCAATAGCACTTCAATGCAAAGTGATATTTATTTACAGTGCTCAGGAAAATGTACAGTCCACTGGTGCAGGATATTTACAGGTGACAACACAAAAACAAGGGAGAAGGGAAAAGCAAAAAGAAACCCAAAGTACCAAAAAACAAAACAGAAAAATAAAGGTGGGGAAATAAATCCAAAAAGAAAACAGCATGTATCCACAATATACCACTAGAAAAAATAGCTCAAGGCACCACAGTTGCACTCTCGCTCTGACTTGGTTAACAAGCAACCAGGTTGGAGTCTGGTCTCCTCTTTTATAGGCCAGACTCCGCCCCTTCCTGGGACTCTTTCACGGCAAAATTGCACAACACTTTAAATGTCCGGGATTATGAACCTGCATACACAGAGGGAGTAATGTACATTATGTCCATGTGCCATCGGAAGCATGTGTGCACCTGCGCTGCCGACAGCAGGCAGAAACAGTGGGAGGGGAGTGAACGTGATGTTTTCAGAGGTAAGCGTGCGGGTGTGTGTGTGTGTGTTTGTGTGTGTTTGTGTGTGTGTGTGAGCAGAGGGAGAGAGAATATGAATGTGTGTGCCAGGGTTGCTCAGCGGTGACATCTAGGCCAGCTTTGTCACACAATGGCTTATTCTCTGTCACCTAATATCTGTCACTGACTATTGTTTTGTCTCACTTGCTCATTAGGATCATGTTTAAATCTCTTTCTGGATGTCAAACTCAGATCAGATGCAGGATGTATACACAGATTCTCTCAGCATGTCAGAACATTCATTTTGGCTGTTTTCTCACCAACTTTTCAGAAAAATCCTTTTCAAAAGATGGCACTTTATTTTCATTTATGATAAGAGCAGCTGAGATCATTGCTTGTGAGAAACTAAGAATCCAAGTTTCTGCAACCAGCTAATTTGCCAAACTCCACTGATTTACAAGTTATACTGCTCTTGCCCCATAACCATCTACTCATTGCATTGTCCTTTGTGCACACTGTTTTCTGTAATCATACACTAGCCTTAGACATGTGACATTTAACCCCGCTGTATACTGTATGTGAAAAGAAATCCAATGTTGACTTTGCTTTAGGAAACACACACGATCATGCTAAACCCCCTCAATCAAAGGCGGTACCCTTCACATCCTGAACGTTCCAGAACACTATTATTTCCTGCTCTTAACTGGAAGATAAACACTGACAATGTCACAGAGAGAGAACACAGCAGCATGGGAATTTCCTTCAGAGTGTTCAAGAAACTCATCAAAAGCATCTTGCTGCTGAACTGCAAAAATCAAAAGCATGGAATTACGCTGTCCAAATAAATCACTATGATCTAAAATATGAGGCAATCAATATGAGCACCACTTGAAACACTGCCCTAGATACAGAGTTACATTGTACCATTTCCCTACTGCAACTTCCCACTGTATTATTGTCCCTTTATTATAGCAATTTCATATATTTCTTTTATTTAGAAACACACAACGTCTTATTTTATCTGTTCATAATTACACTGAATGTTGTAAATTTTAAGGAAATCAGGTTCCAGCAGCTTTAAAGTCATAGAGTCAGACACTATTTTACCCCTCCATTTTAATGTTAATGAAAAAAAAAAAGCTAATTGTCTTGTTACCAAAATACCACAAGGCATTAGGTTACAGCTTTACCTCTGACAATTGCAGAGCACTAACACTGAGGACTTTTACAAATGTTACATACTGTAAATGTCTCCTTCCAGAAAACTACCATTTCTGCCATTATACACCTTTTATAATAGACCTTAAATTATAATGTAATATAAACATTTTGGAATAAGCAAATTAAAATAAACCTGTGATTTGCAGCCGGATTACTGTCAAAGCCACTTTCTTATTGAGTATACAGTATATTAGACCTCACTTTTAGATCGACTTGGATGCCAAAACCCATGCACACAAGCAATCTATTTGATGTTTAAGAAAAGATAGTTTGGATGTCTTTATACATGTACAATGGAATGGAATGGAATGTTTAGTTGGAAAAATAAATGTATTTTCTATATTTACATTTATATAATATATTATTATTAATATATATTTGCATCTAAAATTAGCGAACTACATTTGTCCACTTGAAAAAGGTCAATCAAAGTCAAACGATGGATGTTTTTACACTTTGCATTTCTAACAATGGTTTTACTCTCTACATTACTCTGATTCCTTTTTAAACTGCCTGAAAATGATTGGTACTTTGTTTAGAAACACTTTGTTTAGTTTCCATCTATGGCAAGTTTTCACCTTATCAATATTGTCCTCTTCAATATTGTCCTGCACTTCCACATCCAACTCTCCAATACAGTAGGTGGCGGTATGGTTTGTGAGTGCTCAATAAACACAAAGAAAAAGAACAGTACAAGACAGTTTACCTTATCAATATTCCTACTTTTACTAATATCATCATATATACGGCTTGATAATGTATACAGGGACATGGAAGCCCTGGAGCCCATTCCAGGAGAGTTAGAGCACGAGACAGGGATACACTGGACATACACACACTAACACACTCATTTGTGTGCACAACACAAACATTGGTGTGTCTGTGTTTAGGTGTTATGGAAGACCAGGATGCTTCAATATCGGCCTTCAGCTCTTCTGCATTGTTTGGTCTCATGTCTCTCATCTTTCTCTTGTCAATGCCCCATAGATTCTCTATGGGGTTCAGGTCAGGCGAGTTTGCTGGCCAATAAAGCACAGTAATCCCATGGTCATTGAACCATGTTTTGGTGCTTTTGGCAGTGTGGGCAGGTGCCAAGTCCTGCTGGAAAATGAAGTCAGCAAAATCACCTGGACTTAATGAAGCACAGTGGACCAACACCAGCAGATGACATGGCTCCACAAAACAACACAGACTGTGGAAACTTCACACTGGAGATCAAGCATCTTGCAGTGTGTGCCTCATCATTCTTTCTCCAGACTCTGGGTCCTTTGTTTCCAAACGAGATGTTCTCATCAGAAAAGAGGACTTTGGACTGAACAAAAGACCAAGTCTTTTTTTCTTTGATGCACTAACTCAAGCCTAAGTACAATCCGTGTGAAAGTCCCCAATACTTTTGAATGGCTTTTTCCTGACAGTCCTCTCCAGGCCATCCGGTCATCCCTGCTGCTTGTGCACCTTTTTCGTCCACACCTTTCCCTTCCACATAACTTTCTATTAATGTGCTTTGATACAGCACTTTGGAACATCCAACTTCTTTTGCAATTACCTTTTGAGGTTTTTTCCTCCTTATAAAGGATGTTAATGATGGTTTTCTGCACAACTGTCAGGTCAGCAGTCTTTCCCATGATTGTGCTTCCTACTGAATCAGACTGAGAGACTATTTAAAGACTCAGGAACCCTTTGCAGGTATCAATTATGGCTTAATTAGCTGATTAGAGTCGGACACACTGAGCCTCGAATATTGAACCTTTTCACAATATTCTAATTTTCTGAGATTGTGGATTTGGGATTTTCATGAGCTCAATTATGACAAATCACGGCTTAAACTATCTTGCTTTGCATGTAATGAGTCTATCTCATATATTAGTTTTACCTTTTAAGTTGCATTACTGAAATAAACGAGTTTCACTAGTTTCCGACCGCTACCGCGTTTTGTTTGTAAATTTATTCCCGCGCCGCAAAATATCTTGTCGGGTCCCGCGGGAGAGCCGCGGGAATGCAGACCTCTACACTGGTGCTCACATTAGAACTTAAAAATTTGCTTTCACTTTCCTATGTGATAAAGTACATGTACAATTTGTTTCAATAAATTTGTATTAGAAATATGGACTTTATTATCAATTTTTAATGCTTAATTACTTTTTACCCACCCTGTTATAGATTCTTCACTGTTTACTCGATGACAGCTTTGCACACTATTGGCAGTTAACTACAGTAGTGCTCCTATATAACTCCTTACATTTAGGCATTTGGCATCTTATCCAGAGCGACTTACATTTTTATTTCTTTACACATCTGAGCAGTTGAGGGTTAAGGGCCTTGCTCAAGGGCCCAACTGTGGCAACTTGGTGGTTGTGGGGTTTGAACCTGTGATCTTCTGAACCGTAGTCCAATGCCTTAACCACTGAGCTACTCCTTCTAGACCAGACTGTTTGATAATACTTCCAGGCGACTGCATCATTAAGCTTTTTCTACACTTTTCTACACACCTGCATGTAGGTTGCATGTTCTCCGTGTGCTTGGTGGGTTTCCTCCGGGTACTCCGGTTTCCTCCCACTGTACAAAGACATGCAGATTAGGCTAACTGGCATTCCCAAATTGCCTGTAGTGTGTGAATGTCTCCTGGGACCGTCACCCTACAACCCTGTATTCAGGATAAAGTGGTATAGACGATCAGTGAGTGAGTGAGTCAGAGAGTTTGGATGTCTTTGGTATTGTTCTAGTATACAAGAATTAATAGAAAAATACTTTAATTTATTGGTGTATTAATTTACTTATCCTAATTTTGAGCACAATTAGTAATGAAATGTACATGTATTAAATGTGCACAAAATGTGCTGAGACGCTGTGACTGCTGTTACTGTGTGTGTGAGTGCTTATTATGCAGACATCTAACTATCTAGCTATTAGGGGCGTTCAAGTCAAACCAAGACTTATGATGAAATTTGTCATGAATAAAGGCATAAAAGCGAGTCACATTTACTGAAGACTACAAGCACAGTACAGTGATGAGACTCCTAACCGCAGTAAAACATTTGAATGGTGCAAATGTTTTAAAGAATGTATGCCATTGCAGTTGCTTCTGTAAACATTCAGAAGTAGAACGCCTAATCCTTGAAAACCAACAGATAAATTGCATCGATAACTTATAACTTATAACGTACATAATACTATTTTACTTTTCCTGAAGTATGTATACATTTTTACACACACACACACACACACACACATATATATATATATATATATATATATGTTGGATTATGAGCATAATTCATTTTATAATATAAAAACGAGTGTTATAATTTCATAAACCAAAAACTAAGTTTCCCATAAGAAATAATGAAAACTCAAATTATCCGTTCCACGGCCCAAAAAAATATATACATAAAAATAATTCATACAAAATATAAAGTAAAAATAAAACAAATCAACCTGCACTTTACCTTTAAAAACAGTGTGCGTGAAGGCGAGAGGAGGTGTGGGTGTGTGAAGGGGCACGGTGTCCAATGACAAAGTGCAGGCTGATACAGAGATGGAGAGAGAAAATCGATCTTTAACCTCTTTAATGCGACTTGCTTTTGCTTTACACGTTCGCACACATGTGTGTTATAATAAACAGTACACACACGTATACAGACACAAAATAAATTATGTTTTACGCACACATGTGGTCACAGTGTTATAGTAAACAGTACATACGTGCACAGATGTTGATTATACCAGTGAGAGACGCGCACCAGCAGGGGAGACGATGACCCACAATTCCGCAGCACAAGAGAGAGAAAAAACGTTGGCTCAGTGTCAAAACAAGAAGCGCTTGCATGCTACATGATACTCGTAAACCAAGACTTATTCGTTTTCCAAGTCAAAATTCATTAAAAATCTTTGCTCGTCTTGCAGAACACTCGCAAACTGCATTACTCATAATCCGAGATTCCACTGTACACAGAGGTGGAAATAGTAATAAAATTTTGTACTTAAGTAAAAGTACTGTTACGTTAGTGAACTTTTACTGAAGTACAAGTAAAGTTACTCTTATAAAAATCTACTCAAGTAAAAGTATAAAGTGTCTCATTAAAAATTTACTCAGAGTAAAAGTTACTGAGTTTTTTTTTTTATTATTTTATCTGTTCCCTTTCTTGTGCTTGAAATCAAAGTGGTCGCTTAAATATGACCAGGGGTTTGCTTCATAAGAATTTGTTGGCATTTCATTTTCAGCTGTGTCTGTATCACTGGCATCTGTTTTGTCTCCATCGTTCTTGTGAGTTTAGCGGGTTTGTTCTCCATCAATCAATCAGTGCAGTGGTTTCCGGGGTGCAATTTTTTTTCCTTCCCCATTGTATTATTTGTATTATTTTT
>JAQQZS010000009.1:24440729-24450998 GCA_030068045.1 Platyallabes tihoni | reverse complement strand
AGAAAGAAGAGTGACTGTGTGTTTTTACCACCTTCCCTGTTGTCCGATCAGGCTAGATTAGCCGCATCGGCTATCTAGCCAAAAGACTCGATTCCTGCCTGCCGTACTTTGACTCTCAATAAAACTCATCTCTGTGAAACTTACCTTTGTTTTGAAGTCCATCTTTGTTACAATAGCTGTGAAATCCTAATTCATCCCAAATCAACACCTTCGTCCAGATGATTAGCTGTCAGCAAAGAGCCCGCATTTGGACACTACAGCCAAATATAAGCAAATCTGATTCCCTCTTTCATAGTTTTGGTTTTTTTTTTTTTTTTACATGCTATCTGTTACACAACAGCATAAAAGAAAGAAATATTTTAACTAAATTCTATTACATTTTATTCATATTCTGCTTTAAACAATGGACATTGCAAAAATACAGCTGTACAGAAGTAGAAATTCTGTATTTAACCTTACCTGTTTGTTCCTAATGAGCAAGAGGAGGTGCTGACGGTGAGGGGAAAACACCCCAAGACAACATGAGGAAGAAACCTTGAAGAGAACCCATCCTCATTTTTGTTGATACCAGAAAGTATGGCCAAAAATACATCCCTTTTATAACTGTGTTTTAAGGTAAGATATACAACTGTTAAACAGGAAATGTGTTGTAGTTAACATGTCGACATACTACAGGTAGCCCGCGACAACGAACGAGTCCTGTTCCGCAAGTACGTTTGTAAGTCTGATTTGTTCTTAAGTCTGAGACTTATATGCCTTTGACACGAATATACAATGTAAAGCATACTGTACCAATTCACTTGATTAACTCGGTCCCCTTTCCTCACACTGACATCTTGTGGCCGCACCTAATGAGATGAATCTCACAGTGAAATGTGCTTTCTCTCCATTTTGAGCTGTTTTCCACTGTATTGGACTGTGAACTCGTTGATTATTTTCCGAAATTAGGATTGTTCACCTTCAGAACAGCTTTATAGGACGGTCATTTTCTATCATTGTGCTTCCAGAATGATTCATTGAAACCGGTGAGGCCGACTCATTTCTCCCTCACCACTACATGCACACACATACAATATGCCGGACTTTAGACATTTTATACATTCACTTACCCACTGAACTTATTATATAATTGTAAATATTGGTATCTGGTGCACTGCAGTGTCTATTTATTTGTACAATACATATGAGTTACTTCCATGATTGAACAAGACGTAGAACAAGGGTCTGTTTATACTGTATCTGCGGAAATGCGTTACTCAAATCTTCGTAAATCTGGGACTGCCTGTATTAGTTATTATGCTGTCATAATTAATCCTGCCAGAGTCCTTGCTTGCACTCTGCACAGAATATACATTCACTTTATATATTATGTCACCTTACTGTTCTCTCTCTCTCTCTTATTTCTCTCTTTATCTACACTTGACACTCCTGAATTGTCAACAATACCAACCCCTTTTGCCCTCCGGACCTGTCTGACACATCCTGCTTCTTGTCTGAGGCCTCTGGCTGCTGCTGAGGATGGCCCAGTGTGGTCTGATTGGCGATGCATATGGTGACCGAGAACTGTTCCACTTTACGACAATGAAGATGACTTTGGACTCGGCTGTTGCAGGCAGTATCTCTGTGATTGACTTGTGACTGCAGTCGGTAAATAGTTTTAGGACTGAAATTCATACAAACAGTGTTGTACCTCAGTCTCCATCTACGAAAGTGGACTTTATATTAACTCTGACAGCCTTCCTGTTCTACTGAACTGCTTTATAGCACACAGATATAACAGAGAGTGTTTTGCAGTCATGCTATCCATAATCACCCAAATGAGGATGGGTTCCCTGTTGAATCTGGTTCCTCTCAAGATTTCTTCCTGTTGCCATCTCAGGGAGTATTTTACGTGCCACCCTCACCCCCGGCTTGCTCATCAGGGACAAATTGATCATTATAATTTATATCCATAGGTTTTTAATAATTTCAAGCTGATTTGCAACACTGACTATTATTAACTATCACTGACTATTATTAACTATCACTATGAAATAAAAATATATTTAATTTAATTTATTTTAATTTAATTGGGGGTGGCACGGTGACTTAGTTGTTAGCAGTGTCAGTTCGATTCCCGCCTCTGTGTGCATGGAGTTTGCATGTTCTTGGGTCTCCTCCGGTTTCCTCCCACTGTCCAAAGGCATGTAGATTAGGCTAATTGGCATTCCCAAATTGCCCGTAATGTGTGAGAGTGTGTATATGTATGTGTGCCCTGCGATGGATGGGCACCCTATCCAGTGTGTATTCCGCCTTGTGTCATTAGTCTCCTGGGAAAGGTTCATGGCCCCTCTGTGTCCCTGTTTACAGGATAACATGGTGTAGACAATGCGGGAGTAAGAGGATTGAAGTGTTACCAACTGATCACTGATGGAGAATTGTGGCAATGTCAGTCCTAAACGAAACTGTTTTTATCAAAAGGCATTTTGACTGTTTCTGAGAGGAACCAACTTCAGCATAAGAATTATCTTTAAGCAGATCCAGGCCATCCTCAGCAGCAGTGAGTGGACTCCAACCAGAAATGGTGGACCATCCAACTAGGATACATCAGGCAGGTCAAAGAAACAGAAAGGGTGAGAAATCTTCTTAAGTATTAAAACATATATTTTAGATGTTTCCATGATTCCAGTTCTGATTGGGCCAACTCAGGCAATACTTCTACAGTTGCAAGGTTTATATTAATGGTCTGATATAACAATATAATTTATATGCAAACATATATATGTAAATATATGATAGAAGGTGTTCTGCTTAGTGGTTTCACAGTAACTTTAAAAGAAAGGAAACAAAGAAACATTACTGATGAGGAAATAATTGTTGCAATATAATTGAGATCAGGGACTAACTCTGTTATGGATGTTCAATAGCATTAAACATAACTATAATTAGACACTTTTAATCATAGGAAGAATAAACCAGTCGGGAATTTGTTTTTATTGGAAAATAATCAACTTCAGGTGAGTATCAGTAACTGCTTTGATTAAAAAACACACTTCATTTGATTAATTTTCTTACAAAAGCATGCAGTAATTATTTTAATTGAGCTTCTGAAGACATTTTTCATGGAACCCTCTCTGAAAGGGAAATCCTCATTGTGCTCATTGGTTAAGCTTCACAGAATTACCCAATGGATCAAACCAAAGAGCCCTTTAGGGCACTCTGTGTAACCTTTTATTTAAATAAGCTAGTACTCCGGGGATGAAAGGTTAACGCTTTCCTCCTTGCCTATAGAGAAAAAAAATGGTTGTCTTCTGGATGAACAGTAGCTGCTCTCCCAAAATGGTTTAGGAATCTATATTTGTGATGAGAACCTGAATTTCTGGGTGAAAAGATAGTGAGAGAAAAGCTCCACAATCCCTGACTAATTCTTCTTCCCTCTCCATCCCTGCACTGAGGAATCTCTCAAGCATAAACAGAGAGAGAGAACAATAGAAGCACCTCTGGCACCTGTGGGCCCTTTGGCAAGCCTCTGCCAGCAGTCTCTCTCTCTCTCTCTCTCTCTCTCTCCCTCTCTCTTTCTCTCTCTCAAAATACGTTTAGTATGGAAAATAATGAACAATGGAAAAAGAAATCTGAATAAGCATCTGAACAAAGAGCATAAACAGCAGTAGAACTCTTGAGAGTGAAACAAACATTTGGAAGCAAATTCACATGTAAAAAAAAAAAAACAGTAGCAGAATGAAGTGGCATAATGCTCAATGCAAAAAAGTGACCTTGAGAGAAGATGTATGGTTACTGCAGTGCTGTGTTTACACTAGCAAACAACAAAATGTATACGTACATGTGTACTGGATAAACAGTATTGCCCAGAGCCCATGCAAAAAAAAATCCAAATTCACACACACACAAAAAAAAGATTCTTTGGACTAATCCCATGGTGTTTGTTGTCCAGGGTTTATGTCCAATCAGTTACCATTTATTGTTCGAAAACAAATCAAAGATCATACAGTATAACACCAAATTTTGACATCTACTACCTTTGATTTAAGGTGTTTAAAGACTTAAAGAAAAAAAGTTAGTGTGTCTGGTGAGAGTGTGTACCTGATGGCAATGCTAACAGGAATTCTAGCACTTAAAATCTTTCACAGAAAAAAATGTCAAAATAAAAAATGCTGGACGGTAAATACACATCTAGTAATAATTGCTACATTTTTATATTAGATAAACTATAAGGGGTGTTCAATGACAGAATAACAGAACACAGTTATGAGAGTAAAAACTCATTGTATTTCTCTATATACAGTAATTCCCTGCTCTTATCCCAGCGTTTCACTAGTACCATAGTCCATGATCGGACTGCCTGCATCACTTCTGAAACACTGACCTCCCAGGAACTCCTTTAATAACCCAAACATGTGAAAATTGCCAGGATCGTCATTCATGTGTGCACAACCTTCTATAAAAAGTTTGCACTATTTAATGTTTTAAATTTATATGTTTTACTGTGGCTAAGTGTCTCGCGTGAGCACAAGTCCCAGTTTGACTTGAACGTCCCTCTTACAGGCAACACAAAGGCAATTTATGTCTTATGAAGCACAGGATAAAATTCTGTAGTCATTTATATGCCATATGAACAAGTCATGGTTTTATTGTCCCTTTTCTTAAAAAAAAATAAAATAAATGAATGGTTATATATAGAAAAAAAGGAAAACTAATATGGGGTTTGTGAGTGGTGAGTGATGTGGTGACAGGTCAGGTTCAGCCAGAAGCAATCTCAAAGAATGTGTCCAGCGCATCAGCCTCAAGCACTCAGCCGAATCAAGAGAGGTGCAACAGCTCATCTCAGAAATAACCGAAGTCATCAGGAGTCACCAACAAAATCAGAAAGAAAACCAGCTTGTGAATCAGGAGGCCAAAGACAGCGTCACTCTAAGAGATGAAGGTGCTATAGGGACAAATGACGGAATAAAAGAGGAGGAGGAGGGTATTAACTCCCAGAGTTCTTCCAGGCCTTTTTGTTTGTGTGTGTGTGTGTGTGTGTGTGTGTGTGTGTGTGTGTGTCTGTCGATAAGGCGGATGTCATCCCTCAGGTTTCTCTATCACCTATTCCTGAATTACTTCACATATTCATTCGTTGTTTTTTACACCACCATGTAAAGTATCTTTGCAACGCATAAATGTGCAGTTTAATGGTAAAACTGGGACTAATGTCCAGCGCACACCTCTACTGGCAGCCTGTATTTCTTTCTACAGAGGCTAGAGGCTGTTACATGACCATCTAAGCCTCTCAAAGGGCTCACCAGACTGCCACGAAAGTACATTTTCCCCACATATTATTTCTCACTCTGAGAGCAGGTTTGCAGGAAAGTTTTCTTGAAGAAGCAAGTAACCTTTGTATGAGTATGGAGGAGTCAAGATTCCATGCCCAATTTGCACAAAGTAGTATTCAAAAATTAAACTTAACTATAGAGTTATAGGCTAGTCAAACAGTTACGTGACAGTCACACACATGGGATTTGCTAAAAATGCATATGTGTGCAGAATTAATCTGTAATAATCGGAGTCTTAATACAGTTATTAACAGGAATAACTTAGCTCTAAATATGGTGAAATTTCCACTAACAATATTTAGTTTAAATACAGGCCATGTACACAGCCTGGTGGTGGGGGGGAATCGCTTTTAGCCCTAATTACAGCACTCAATTCCTCATGATCCCAGAACCAATCTTTCACAACCGGAGTCCTGGAATATGGCTGTAAAACTCCATAGATGTGATAACCTGGTGATTCAGTACATTCAGGTCGTCAGCTGACTTCATTTTATTGCCACATAACGTTGCTGAGTCTAGACCTGAGCAACTGAATGAACCCCAGATCATACAGAGGCTTGTACAGTGGACACTATGCATGATGGGTGCATCACTTCATGTGCTTCCCTTACATTTACATTTAGGCATTTGGCAAACACTCTTATCCAGAGCGACTTACATTTTTATTTTTATTTTTTATATAATCTCATTACACATCTGAGCAGCTGAGGGTTAAGGGCCCAACAGTGGGAACTTGGTGGTTGTGGGGTTTGAACCTGGGATCTTCCGAACCGTAGTCCAATGCCTTAATCACTGAGCTACGCCTGGCCCCATACTTTATATCCTTTCTTACCCTGACACGCCCACTATTAACCATAGCTCTGATTTATACGTTTTTAATGATGATGCAACTTCACCATGTATTTACAGTAAGTGATCTCATGATATTTGTCTGAGCTGATTTCTCCTGTGATGGTTCAGTATTATCCTTTCAGGTTTTAATAATGAATTGGACAGCTCTTTCTATTTACATTCATCATGTCTCATGTATCAACTGAAACTTTTAAATTAAATTAGGTATGGAAGTATTCTAAAAAAAAATTAAAGCTGTCAATGTTGCACTTTAGTTTTATACTACGTTCTTGAAGGGTAAAAGATTTACATTTAACATTAAGGAAAATTTAGGATTATTTGGTTTAGCAACAATGAAGACCAAAAGTAGAGACTCTTCTGAATAAACTGTTGCTAAAACAAATTATCCTATTTTATTTGGATTTTGTTTTATTTTGGATTATCTTATTTCAAACTGAAAGCTTGTAGCATAAGAATGTCAAATTATTCTATATTAGTCTTATTTTATATTCTTATGCTATACGTTTTTCAGTTTCTCATCCTGACTCAGGGGGACACAATACACACTATTGTCCTTTCTGTAATTTTAAATTCGAGCATTCAACACACTTTCACCCTGAAAAAAAAAAATTGGACTTGTGTGAAGGTTGTGTAGTACTGTACACACTCACTTTAAAATTTCAATATAAGCTCTGCATGTTTCCTGAGGCTGTTTCCCAAGTTAGAATAGCAGATTTTGGCTTTTTGGCGATTTTCTGTAATATGTCAGGGATAGCCAAAAGCTGATTTGATAACTTTTGATAGGAAAATAAATAAATAAATAAATAAATAGAAACCTGCTGCCTTTTGAAGCAGCAAAGTCTGAACTGCATTTGTCTTTGCTACACAGAGTTCATGATTTTCTCCTACGATTGAGTCTAATATTACAGAAAATGTAGGTGTCTTGTGGAAAACAATTCAACAATAAAAGTGCTTTACTGTTGGAAATTTAAATGCAAGTTGCTTCTGCACACCAAGCTATGACACACATGGACGTATTATATAAGTACATAATGTTTATCTAAAAATGTTTAAATTCAAATTTTATTTTATTTTTTATCTTTGTGATCTCTGTACAAATCACAAAGCAGAGCAGCGTTCCTACTTTTATAAAACTCTTTACATTATACAATACACCACCGTTTCTATAGACATGATGTCCGGTCAAAGACTTAAACCACACTTTAACACATGATAAGGAAAAAGTCATAAAAGAATGGATAACAATTTGTTGTTTTTGTTGATTTTCACTAAGACAAAAAATATTTTTTTCAGTTTCTTTCTAGATTTTCACTTTCTCCACATTCAACCATAATTGGAAAACCATTCCATAATTTCCAGGTTCTTAAAAAAAAAACCGCAGGCCCCCTGCACATGGCGCTGGATGGGGTTGTTAGAAGCGCGCGACCCCGACACAGAAACCTGTCCAGATAGCAGCAATCATGAACACCATGCAGCCAGGAGGCTGATTCTCTCTGAACCAGCAGCTAACAGCGATCAGGTTCCCCACTGCGCAGACGCTCCTGCTGCTCCGCCGACGTGCGCAGCCTGCAGATGATGAACAAAACCAGCAGAAATCTGCAGCCATGTATTTGACTCCATGTGTGGCAGATTTTATTTTTTTCTTTCTTTTTTTTTTTTCATCTGTCTGGTGAAATGAACCCGAGTATGGTAGAAACTCATATCTCTTGAATGTCTTATTCTTTCCTGTCTAAGCTCAAATATAAATATTTCTTACAGTTAAAAAAGAAAAGCCTTGGGCAGAGATTTCACTTATTATATTTTATTGAATTTTTAAACTCCTGTAACATAAAATGTCTCTCAGCGGTCTGAGGTTTAAGATCATTTAACTGCAACTTCACAAAACACCATGATCAGGAGTTTTTGAGTAAAATCTGTTAAAAACATTATTTTTCCGTCATCACATCATTAGTCAGACTAAAAGAAATGAAAACTGTATGAAAGTGTTAAAGTTATTTCCCCTTTTAAGATGATTTTCCTGCAACTTTGTACATTATCTATTGTAAACGTATTTAACTCTCTCCAGCTGTGGATCTGCTACAGAAACCACGCACATTCATACACCAACATTTAAAAACCTTTTGCTAACACAAAACACAAGTCCTGTACCTGAGGAAAAGTAGGACAAATTTCCTAGGACTAATATTACTCAAGTAAAAGTAAAAGTCTTCCATCTACATCTCCGTGTACTGGAGAAAACGTATAAAAGTACTCGCCTTCAAATTTACTTTATCAAAAATACTGGGCTTATACTGGCATACAATACCCATTTAAACCAACTCTCTCTCTGCTTCACTGTCTGCAACCAGTTCTGTTTCTGGTTTCAAGTAGTGATGGGTTGTTTATGGACGATTCGTTCTTTTTGAACGAGTCTTTGATGCGACTCAGAAGAATTGAGTAGAATTGAGTGACTACAGAAATGAGTGGTTACTATTGAGTCTTCTAGTCCGAATCGTTTGTTCTTTGGTCACGTGACTCTCGAGTGACCGAGTTGTTCGTTCTTTTGTCATGTGACTCCCATAGATGCTATGCAGTGCAACAGATTCACTGCATAGCGTCTGCATAGCATTGCATAGCGTCTAGGAGAGTCATGTGTCAAAAGAACGAATGATTCGGACTAGAAGATATGAGAGGTGAGCTGCTCATTCTGTTTAACATAGGTGCATTGTAATATTTTCATTACTGGAACTATAGCCAAAATATGTGTATGCAGACGTGTTGGGGGTCTGTTTATTGAAAATCTAACATTTATTTTATTTCTGATCAAAAGAACGAAATGAACTAAATGACTCAAAAAAAAAAAGATTTGTTCATGTTGATGAACAAGATTCAAAGAACCAGAGTCATTAAAATGATTCAAACTTCCCATTATTAGGCATGTCTTGAAGGAAAGGCAGTTACACATATTAGTCAACAGGTGGTAACATTTCTGCTTCAAATACTATGTACACACCAGTGTGGTTATCTAACAGGGCATTGGTGGCTCAGTGGTAGGTCCCTCTTCTTCCCCAGTTCCAAGCGAATGCCCAAAACCCCAGCCACTGGATGTAGTGCCGGACCAAAGCCTGGATAAAATGAGAGGATTGCGTCAGGACCTGCATAAAACCTGTGCCAAAAAAGTGTATGTGGATCAGATGGTTTAAAGTCCAGAAAGACCAAAAACTGTGCTTATTTAATGGAATGCCATGCATAAGTAGGAGAACAGATACTGTATGTGATAAAGTATGTAATATTGGTAGTTCTCTTTGTGCCACCATAACAGCTCCGACCCCATGAGCAACGTCCTCAGCAGCGTAACCTCGCCTACAGCACTGGCTGCTGGTCTGAACTCATATGTCACTGCAGCCAACCCTTGCATAGCAATGTCGCCTTCAAGGGATGAAAGGGTAATAACGTCCCATAAATGCAGACTTTTTCATCTGGCTAAATGTATGGTATTGGTTTGTCCTTGTCACCTGGGGTCCCTTTTAAAGTTCTGGCAGTCAAGATTAAATTTATATTTAAAATAAATAAATACTAAAAAAATCCTTGTGTTTATTCAAACTCACTCTGGTGACTGATGAATTGGTGCCAAGAGGAACCGTAAATACTGTAAAAAGTGTGCTTTTCCCTGATTCAACATTGTCTCGTAGAGTTTTATGAAATTTCTCTCCCTCTATTTTTTTTGATCTCCCGAGCCTTTCTGCCACTTGCCTTCCTGATTCAACTCGGCACACACACTATTTATTCCTCAGCCAACAAATACTCACGTAAGAATTCTGCACACCCTTTTTCATGAGAATTTATACGTGCGATATCTCTCGGTGGAAACGAGGCATGTGCGATGTATACGCTCGCTGTTGATGGAAATGAGCCGGTATGTTTCTGCCAGCTTATTCTGGCAACTTCATTACACGATCTCGCCAATATGGTCCGAGGCTAATAGGTCAATGGATGCTAGTGCGGCTTTTCCAACTGCTTACACTCAATGTTTTTTTTTTCAAACGCTTCCCAATTTTTTTTCCAGTTAACTGGAACTGCAGTTTTTTGAACTCTGTCACCTTTTGTACAAAGTGCTTGTTTGAAGAAA
>JAQQZS010000009.1:24417708-24430001 GCA_030068045.1 Platyallabes tihoni | reverse complement strand
AGGCCTGAAACCACACGGTTCATCAGCCGTTGAAAGGTGGCAGGGGCATTTCTTAACCCAAAGCTCATAACTTTGTACGAATAGAGGCCTGATGGAATAACATTATACTCACACTGTATCATACTATGTTTTGCTACTTTATGTTATGTTATATTGCACTATACTATATTGTGCTGGACTGTACTGCACTGTACTGTACTATACTATACCATACTATACTATACTATATTATACTATTATTGACAGGTATGGTCTATATACATGCTATGGTCTGCTATTTTAAATTACTATATACTGTTATACTACACTATGCTATGCTAATATTAGTACTAAACACTGACATTAGGTTGTATGCAAAACATTAGTTTGTATGCAAAATATAGTATACTACAGTATGTATTCCTATGTTTATACACACAATTGCATTGTAATAACATTCATAAAATCTACTCTACAGTGTCCTATGCCTTTTATATGGAAAAAAAATTAAGAGATTAATTACTGAACTCATTAATTAATTAACTCATTATATAATCCAAATTTCATTTCACTGCAGTCTAAGAAATATTTTTTTTGTAAACTGATTATATTATCACTGAGCACTGCTACATGTTTGCACCTAAATCATGTTTAAATCTGCTTCAAAACATATGTTAAGGAATAAAATATCAAATATTTTTTTCATATAAAATAAAAATAAAAACATCCACCAATTTTTTTGTTTTGGTTTGTTTTGTTCATAAAAGAATGTTTGCATTCCTGGTAACCTGGTAACATTTTATCATGGCAACAACCTTTTGTCTTGCAGGTCTGACATTCTGTGAAGTCCTCTACAGGGTGGTGTTATAACATGGTTTGGGCTGGTCCTGAACTAAGGTGTTGTAGCCTTCAGAAACACCTATAATCACAGGCTGTGTGACACATGCAGAGGGTACGAAGCCATGCGCTCACAGACTCTTCAGTTAGTGTTTTAATAGGACTTATAGGCTATAGACACAAGACAAAAAGTTGCTGCTGAGAAGCAGAAGCGTTGGGTAAGTATCATACATTTTATTCTTAATGGTGATCTAATCAAATTTTCAAATTGTATTTGTCACATACACAGTCATACACGGTACGGTATGCAGTGAAACGCTTATACGACTGCCTGTGACCTTAAAAATAAAAGCTTATTAATAAGAAATAAATATGAATAAAAAAGAAATACAATAGAAAATAAAATATAGTTAGGATGAAATAAAAATGAAAATATTCCGTACAAATAAAAATATGTACAGGGCATAGCATAGACAAGAACAATAAAAACAAATTTGCACATCAGTGAAATTTTCTTTTGAAATCTTCTTTCAGGTGACTTTTCAAGGGCATATGCTGTTTTTATCACGGGAATGAGTGCTGCCAGGTAAGTCAGTGATGGTTGTTGCAATGTGTACAAAATAATTTATATATTTCCATCATTTTTGCACAAAATATGTTTTTGCATCATCAGGAACACTTTATTCTTTGAATCAGACATGTTAAGATGCAGGAAACAAAACACTGTGGGTATAACAACAGTACGTAGTAGATATCCCCTTCAGGCACTTGCTAGGAGAAGTCACGAGAATATACCAGTTATTATTGACATGAATTTGGGAGGACAAGTTGCAAGGAAGTATTCAAAGTATTTGCAGCAAGAGCAAAGAAAATAGTTTTGAAAGCGAATACATTTTTGACGAGCCTCCCTGATTTCAGGTCTAATTTAAAGTGGTTTATGCATGTTACAACAGATATGAAATCTATCTATGAAACCTAATAATCTAAATTTCTTGACTGGTAAAAGTAATTTTTGTCCTAAAAGTAGATGAACATTTCCACTCAACTCCATTATATTACCTTTAACTTAATTCAAACATTCAAATCAAAGAATTGTGTCCACTTTTTTCTCAAGTGTGAGATCTCTCTAATGATGTTCTCTTCCTCCCTAATTAGAGTTATCCCAGTGGACCCAGCCATGCATGTGCGCCTGAATCGCCATCCTTCAGTGGATCAGATTTGGGACATGTCCACACTTAGATCCTACCGTACTCCAACAAGACCTAGCACATTTGAATCTCTGCGACCCAGAGCTGCTAGAACTTCCCAGATTTCAACCTCTCCGATAAGCAATCAAATCACTTCAAGCCCCTGTGGGACACTCAAGAAGAAAAAACAAGTGGTGTTTGCAGATGATAAAGGACTGGCCCTTGCTTCAGTGCGATTCTTTGAACCCGATCCCCTAGAAACTGATGAGAAGGAGGAGCCTTCTTCGCCTGTCAAGATTAAGACCGAGTCTTCTGTGCAAAGCAAAACTCCTCGTCTCCGGTTTGGGTTCCCTCAGCCTTCTACTGATTTGTCATCATTCCTTGAAGGCCTGAACAAATCTCAGGTGCGTTTGGAGAGATGCAGCTTGATCTACGGATCGCTATTCGGAAAGGTCAGGGTCCGCAACATCAGTGCTCAGAAAGCTGTGCATATTCGCATGACCTACGACTCATGGAGGAGCCACCAGGAAATACCCTGTACCCCTATCCTACAGAAAACGAAAGAAGAGACCGAACAGTTTATCTTTAATATTCCCGTGCCTTCCTGTCCCAGTGTACAGGATCATCTAGAGTTCTACGTAACATTCCGTCCTGGATCTGGCAACCTGCTATTTTTGGACAACAATGATGGGCAGAACTACCGGATTGTTGTGGAGCATGTAGACGCAGAAGAAGTGTCAGTTGAGACAACTCCCTTGAGCCCTCAGAACATTCAAAGCATTCAGCCACTGCCCCTTAGAAACGGTCTAGTTTTTCTTAGCTCATACACTTCCCCAGCTTGGCCAGCAAGCATTAGCTCTCCCACTTCCCCGAGGAATACGTGGATGACTTTCAATAAGCAAGAGCATGACATCCCTAGAAATAACTCATCCTTTGATTTTAATGTTCTAGCATAAGTGTTTTATTTCTCTCTTATAATTTTGATGATTATCCATGTTGGATGAATGTTGCCTTAGACATGGAGAGGGAGGAAAAAGTCAGACAGACACACATGTTGGTACTAGTTCTCCCCTCCTCTGATCAAACATGTCTTATGAGTCAGTGAATAAGATGGTGAGACTGATGTATCTGTTTCAAGCCTGATGCACCTGACTATCTGTACTGTATATCTGTTCTGACAACAAACATCAACACTTACTCATCAAGGTCAGGCAATTTCAAGTTGTAAGATTATTGTACAGTGACAAATAATTAATGCAGCTGTAGCTGCAGCTACAGGTACACTTGTAATGTAACTGTAAAAATGTTTTATATGTATATTTATTTATGATAATTAATTTAAAATGTGTAAATAAACATGTTCTGAAACAAACATGACTGTGTGTAAAGTAATGTTCATTTGGTGCTCACATGCACTCATACTGAATAAGTAGCCAGCTGAAGAACATAACTCATTTATATGCTAGACTAATGTAGACTTTAATCAGTTCTCTCCCTGATTCTTACAATACTGACAAATAATTCTAGCTGGTGGGTTTTTATAAATATTGCTCCCTTAAACTTTTAATCATCATCAATTCAGATAAACTTTCCCTTAAATGAATATCACAAGATTGGAACAAACAGACAATGGGCTAGTTCTCTTCACGCCGGCTTGCCTGTTTGAGTCAGTGGTGAGATAGTGAGACAGACGTCTCACCAGACCTGTACACCTGTATACTAGATGATTATCTCTGAGGCGTTGTCTATGTAGTGAGGTCATGCACTGATGTCATGTGATATCAGCATTCCATTTTACCACAAATGTGTTCCGCAGGGTTGAGGTCAGGGTTTTGTGTGGGCCACTTGAATTCTTCCACTTTAAACTTGGCAAACTCTTTTCACAAAGCTTGTGCAAGGGCATTTTCATGCTTAAACAGATTTGAGAGTCTTAGTTCTTGTCATTCCACAGTTGGGAAATTGTAATCCTACAGCACATAACATCATTTTTAAAAACTGTATGCCTCCAACTTCATCCGCATACCAAGAGTGTATTAAAATATGCAGTACTTATATTGCTAATGATCTTGTACTGTAGCGTACTGTACTGTACAATACTAGTTCACACTACACTACACACTATGCTACAATACACTATAATCTATTTTTCTTTTTATTATTATATTCTTATTTCATATTCTTTATTTAGAATATTCTAATTTTCTTTAAATTTTCAGATCATGGGCAGTTGTAAAAACATTTCACTGCATATCATACTGTGTATGGCTGTATTTAAATTTGAAACTATACTATACCATACTATACTACACCACACCACACCACACCACACCACACACCATGAGTCATACAGTAACATTACCATGCAAAACATCATGCCAAGTATTGTGTAGGATTCCCTTGTGCTCAAAGGGCAGCTCTGGCTCCTTGTTGCTTGACCCCATAAGACCTCTGGGGGTGTGATGTGGTGTCTGGCACCAGAACATTGACATCATATTTTTGTGATGCTGTGGGCTGTGAGGTGGGGCCTCCATGGATCAGACTTTTTGTCCAGCACTTCCCATGTTTGCTCAGTTAGGCTGGGATTTGCAGAGTTTGGATGCTGCCAAACCGGCCGTGGGGCTAAGGTGCACTGGGTGTTCTTTTGTACGTTTTCCACAACCTATGCTGCATTGGCTTTTCTGTTGTAATTAACCATCAGACTTTGGCAGGCTTTTATTCCCTGTGGGCATGGGTGAGTCTTGGGTGCCATTGATCCTGTCACTAGTTTACTGGTATCTACAGTAATTGATGATTATCTTATGGCTGATCAATGTATAATACTATATATTGTAGTCCACTACACTACAAACTTACTGCACTGAAGTATACTATACTATACTATACTATACTATACTATACTATACAAGGGAGTATAGAAAAAAGTCTTAAGATTCACATGCCACAGATCGGGTCGCTTTCGCTGTGAATCCTCCCTAAAGCTGGGAGTAAAATTTGCTATTGATGGTCTGACCCCTGAGGATGAATTCTTGATGCACAATGCCGTGAATGTAAAAAACACGATGAGCATGCACTTGGTCGAGCTGCAGACCTGCCTCACCTTTTTCGGTCATGGAGATGATGGGCTCTTCAACTGCGAGAAGACTGTTGTTTCATCTCAGAGTCGTAACAATTCTATTTTACCACAAAGGTCTTCAGTAGGGTTGAGGTCAGGGCTTTATGCGGGCTAGTTTAATTCTTCCACTCTAAACTTGGCAAACTGTTTTTGCAAATTTTATGCAAGGGCATTTTCATGGTTAAATAGATTTGAGAGTCTTAGTTCTAGACATTCCACAGTTGGGAAATTGTAATCCTACAACATACAATATCATTTTCAAACTACGTGGCAACTGTATGGGAAAGACCCACATATACCAATGTGATGGTCAGGTGACCACATAATATTATATATGTTACATTTGCTCTTTGTTCTAACTTGAGGTCCATGATGAAATCGCAGACGTGGTCACGTCATGGTCAGAGTAGCACCAGTTGCACAGCTCTCGATGTACACATGACGATGTCTTTTGGCAAACTGATTTATAAAGATCGATGCTCGCTGTGACTGTGTGTGCAGCCTTGTGCTGCCATCTGTTGGCATTCCCAAATTGCCTCTAGTGTGTGAATGAACACGTTAATGTTGACCAGAGGTCCTACCACGGTCATGAAAATGTGAATAAATACAACGGTTATCATTGGTCTCCACAGTCCCTTGTTGGACTACAGTGGTTCCTAGATGGATCGTATCTGTTAAATAATAAACTTTTTCTGCATACATTGCCAGATTTGTTACAGAGTTATCATTTGTGGAAAACTGACAAAATCTAAATATATTATACATATATTACAATCTATATTTATCTTTTAGTGACAACATTCTCCAAATTCCTCAAATTCCTCTACAGGGTGGAGTTTCTCTCTATATGTTTTATACTGTACTTTCAGAAAGTATAAATTGAGATAAAAAATAAAGTTATCGCTAAATAGAAAAATCATTGGATGATTGGATGATTAGTGCTACTCTGACCACGACGTTACCACGTCTGCGATTTCATCATGGACCTCAAGTTAGAACAAAGAATTATGTGGTCACCTCACCATCACATTGGTATATGTGGGTCTTTCCCATACAGTTGCCACGTAGTTTGAAAATAATATTGTATGTTGTAGGATTACAATTTCCCAACTGTGGAATGTCTAGAACTAAGACTCTCAAATCTATTTAAGCATGAAAATGCTCTTGCATAAAATTTGTGAAAACAGTTTGCCAAGTTTAGAGTGGAAGAATTTAACTAGCCCACATACTGTAAAGCCCTGACCTCAACCCTACTGAACACCTTTGTGGTAAAATGAAATGAGTACGACCCTGAGATGAAGCAACAGTCTTCTCGCAGTGGAAAATATCTATATTTTGTAATATTTTTATTATGCCTTTATTTGTACAGTTTATTTTACTAGTTAAATTTATTTTCTTTCGTATTTCTTTTTATTCATATTTATTTCTTCCGTATAAGTTTTTATTTTTTAAGGTCACTGGTGGTCGTATAAGCATTTCACTGCATATCGTACTGTGTATGACTGTGTATGTGACAAATAAAATTTGAATTTGAATTTGATTTGAATTTGGAAGGGCCCATCATCTCCATGACCAAAAAAGGTGAAGCAGGTCTGCACCTCGACCAAGTGCATGCTCATCGTGTTTATCTTAGTTGTTTATAATTGTTTATCTTACAGTATCTTACAGTGTTCAGTTAAAAATAACAGGTAAAACTCATATACAGATCTGCACAGCAGGGTATGATTCATTCAGTATTGTTCCACCCTTAGTGAAACTGACTTAATGAATTTCATTGCAGTGGATACTGGTTTTGCAATAATTTATGAGTAATGAGAAATAGATTTTCTGTCCAACCCATACACTGTACCAAGCCTAGCTCCCCTCCTCTGACAATCCCACTTCAGTTCATCATTTTTATAATTATAATCAAATATACTGCCTGGTGCCAAAAATATTCAGAAACTAAAATTTATGTTGAAACACCTTGCACACTATGCTGCATTTAACTTGGCGTGCGATGTGGAGACCAATGTAGGTATCTAAACATTTCCCTTTCTGAGCAGAAAAAAAAATTGTCCATGTCTTATTCATCATTTTTCATTGAGAAATGGTCCAGCTGTGTAACTCTGTAGTCAGCAAGTCTTAGCTCATTTACCCACCCCCCCACCCCCACCCAAAAAAAAAGATGAACACATTGACTTTGCCACACAACAGCATAGAAAAATATAATTCACCCCCTGATTCTAACGATGCTGACAAATCAATAGATTTTTTTTCCTAAACAAATATTAGAACTGTGGAACAACAGACACACAGCCATGTTTGTGCGATGTCTCTTTCCGTACTTACCTGCACTCATGAGTCAGTGGTGAGATGATGAGATAGATGTCTACCCCGTATAAGAGATGAGTATATATTATCTTTTCTCATAAGCATCAGCAATTTATTGAGTTTAAAGAATTTCAAGCTACGGTATAAGGGTTTTTCACTTCCTATAAGGTAGTTGTACTAAAAGCTGTGAAATGGCTTGTGTAAAATAAATGTTTTTTTGGTCTCTACACATTTATATTAATACAAATTAATATTAACGTTCAATTGCAAATCTAACTTTAAGGAAAAAAACATTAATTTATTTCAAACCAGAAAATCATTAATTAGTAAACTGATGAAAGAATCTTGGGCACCCAAGGCTTATCCATGCCCGCAGGGACCAAAGGTCAATTCATCCAGTCTGATGCCACAGAAAAACTAATGAACCACAAACTGCTGAAAGAAATCAATCCTGGCCATGATAGAAATCACCAGAACACCCAGTGCACCCACCCTGCATAGAGCCCAGCAGACAACAAGCCCAAGGTTGCCAACCCAGCCTCCAAACTCCCCAGATCCCAATCCGGTTGATCACCTCTGGAATGACAAACAAGTCTGATCAACTGACCGGCCCCATCCTGCAACCCACAGACCCCAAAGCATCACGGCAACGTCCTGGACACCACAGCACACCCCCCAGAAGTCTTGTGGAGTCATGATGTGAGGGGGCAGAGTTGCCCACTAGGCACAAGGGGAACGTACATAACACTGGGCATAATGTTTTGCATTGTAATGACATGACTATGGTTTATTTCGTAGAACACATTATATTGCTACTTTATTAGGTACACCTTGCTAGTCTGGGTTACACCCCAGTTTGCCTGAAAAACTGCTTCAGTGAATTCAACAAGGCATATATTTACCTGATCATGTACGTCCAGGTTCTTATGCTACTCTCTGCACTCCCATTTCAGCAACCACTTTATTATAAGTTCTCAATGGACAATACTATAGAAATTAAACTAGGATATACTTTAGAGTAGTCAATGTGCAGCTTGTATAGCAGTACAGATGTACTGTCCCCTACATGAGTACACCCTAAGTGAACATGTCAAAACTGTGTCCAAAGTGTCAATATTTTATGTGAGCACCATCGTTATCTAGCACGGCCGTAATCCTCCTGGGCCTGGAAATCACCAGAGCTGCACATGTTGTTGCTGGGATCCTCTTCCACTCCTCTATAATGATATTACAGAGCTGCTGGATGTTAGACACATGGTGCTTCGCCACCTTCCGCTTGAGGACGCCCCATAGGTGCTCAATAGGGTTCAGGTCTGGAGACATACTTGTCCACTGACATACACATGTACATGATGAATAGGTCATGTGACTTTGCATGGTTAAAATATACAGCTGTTATCACTTAGGGTGTACACACTTTTGTTGGCAGATATTTTTTTACAATAGTGGCTGTATGATGAGTTATTTTCAGAGGACAGTAAGTCTGTACTGTTATACAAGCTGCACATTGACGACTCTAAAATATATGTCCAAGTTTCATTTCTATAGTATTGTCGTTTGAGAAGATATACTAAAATGTTTGCTGAAATTAGAGGGGTGTACTTACTTTTGTACTGAGTATATACAGTATATACATATATTGCTGCTCTGTGATTGGGCATTACATTATTGATGTTAACAAGCACTTGAACAGGTATATCTACTAAAGTGGCAGATGAGTGTATAAAGAACCTCAATTACTGCAATATATTATGTATATATAATATATAATATGTGTCCTCTTCCTTCTCTAAACTCCTCTGCAGGGTGGAGTAATGTCAGTTTGAAGGCGTCAAAGCTCACTGAGACACACCCATATTGGTGGCACAGTGTCTACCTGTTCCATAAGATATAAAGCAGCGTGCTGTCGCAGTTTTTTAATAGAACTAAGAAAGTTACGACACAAGTCAGTTTCAGAAGACCTTGCTGTGCCTACAACAATTCTGATTAAACACATTGGGTAAGTTGTTTTTGTTGGTTATTTCATTGACTTGGATAAATATTTTCTTTAGCGATCAGTTAAAGGTTTTTTCATTTTGCTACAAGACAGTGGAATTTACATGCAGGATTCTCTTTTCAGTGTACTTTCCCTTGAGAAGACGCCAATTTCGCAGACACAGTAATGAACACTGCCAAGTAAGTCCTCAACAAGTATTTGTAGAAGGCTTTTGTTTATATTCTACATTGTACCGATTTCTGTTTACTCGACGTGCTGCACCAAGGCACTGTTTTGTTTCACGTCTTCGATATTTCTGATTCAGCATGGACTTCATATAAGACATGTTAGAACAAGGGAGGCTATATCTGTACAAATATTACCCTCAGGTGCTTGGCAGCTCAGACTGTTTCGTTGCTGTAAATTACACAAAGCTGAGTGTAAAAGATTGCATTAGTGCTTTGTTTATAGGTAAAATTGTATAAATAAACTTAAGATTATATAGCAAAATCAAAGAACAGACATATCAATTCAGCATTGGTTCTATGATTTACTTTTCTTTTGATGATAATTAAATGCCTTGGTTGGTGCAACTGAAATTTAATTGACTAAATGTATTTAATTAAATAAAAGGCTATGAACTTGAACATAATTTAAAACAAATAAATGTAGCAATTTTTTCCTTCAGTGTAAGATTGCTCTAATATTTTTTTTTCTTTCTTCTCTAATCAGAGTCATGCCAGTAGACCTGGCCATGCATACCAGCCTGAATCGCCATCCTCCCGTACAACACCTTTTGGGAATGTCCACACATAGATCTCATTATGACTTTCCGAGAACGAACACATGGGACACCTTGAAGCACAGAGCTCCGAGATCTCCCCGGGCTCTGGACTCACTTGTGAGTGCCCAACGCTGTAAAAGTCCAAGTAGAATACTCAAGAAAAAAAAACAAGTAGTATTCGCAGATGCTAAAGGCCTGGCCCTTTGTGCAGTGTGGATCTTCAATTCAGATCCCCCAATATCTGAAACAGATGAGGTCCCACATTCTCCACCTGTCAGGCTGAAGGCTGAGTCTTCTGTGCAAAAAGAGAAGCCTTGTCTTCAGTCGAGGTTCAAAAGCGCTTCTGAACCCCAGGTTCGTCTGGAGAGCTGCAGTTTGATCTGTGGATCGCTATTCGGAAAGGTCAGGGTGTGCAACATCAGTCCCAAGAAAGCTGTGCATGTTCACATCACATATGATTCATGGAGGAGCCACCAGGACATCCCGTGTACCACTATCCAGCAGGAGGATGAGAGCTCAGAGACAGAACTGTTCGTCTTCAACTTTCCTGTCCTTTCCTGCCTTAATGTACAGGATCATCTGGAGTTCTGCGTTTCCTTTCGTCCTGGAACCGGCAACACTCTTCTGTGGGACACTAATGGTGGACGAAACTATCGAATTCCTCTGAAGGACTTGAACTCAGAAGACGCGCACTTGGTTGAGAAAAAAACCTTGATGCCCCAGAACTCTCAAAGTCCTCCATCACTGAGAAATGGTCCAGCTTTGTACACTTCCTTTGAGAATAATATGAGTAAAAAATTGAGGAGGCAAGAAAATGGTATTCTGAAAAGGGTTTTTCCCCTAATTGTAAAAGTGCCAACAAATTAATCCCATATGGGTAGTGCAGGATTTGTTTGGGGTTTTTTTTCATACTGGTCTGTTCTAAGACTTTTGGCCATGTTAGTGCTTGTTCTCTCCCCTCAGTTATGCCTTTGTGAGTCATGTGTGAGTCAGAGGTGGGGTGACGAGACAGGAGTGTATGTCTCAGATAAGCCCGTACACCAGATGAGTATCGATTACAATAACAAGCATCAGCACTTTATTAAGGTCAGACTATTTCAAGCTGTGAATGTCTTGTAATTTTAATTCCTGTGAAGCAATTGTACTGAGAAAAATGCAGCGGCAGCTACTGTATGAAATGATTTGTGTAATATATGTATTATTTAAATGTTCTGTGTGTATATACAATAATGTTTAAAATATTGAATAAACATTCAAATATAAGAATGACTTTGTGAGAAGACAATCCTGCTTTGGTGTTGGTATTCCTCCAAGGACAAGCAATGTGACAAAATAGTTTAAAAGTGTTGCCTTTAATCCTGCTATTACAGTTTTTCTGAATTGCTAAAACACATTTCCTAAAATCTCATCTCTTTGTCGCAAAACACTAAACACAAACTCTAAAATTCAAGCTACAGTCACAAAACCTTCGACTTCTGTTGCAAAACCAAACATTTGACCCAAAACTATTTTAACTTTACTCAAAATCAAGCACTACTGTCAAAAACCACACAAAATGAGCCAATGTGCAAACACAACTTAACAACGATTACACACTACATAAATAAATACAAAATACTGTGGGATAGCGGTAAAATAATATTTATTTATTCATTTATTCTTGTACTCACATTTACAGTTTTTTTAGATTGCTTAAGCATGATTTTTAAAACAGGGCCCGTTTTTTCAAAACAGTACACACAATTAGCAAAACACTACAGATCCTTTGCATAATTAAAGACACTTGTAAAAACTATACACTTATGTTGAAAAACCACACTTTTTTACCATAAGAAACACACGTTTCACATTTACCATACTCTGTTTGTACGAGTTACACTCTGCTGTGATAAATCTAAAACAGTTTTAGCACTTCTACTTCCCTATGATTAGAGTAGTCTACCATCAACAAAGTACAAATATAAAGTACTGTAAATCTACCAAACACTACACAAGACCAATGTTGCACACTGAAGAAACTCATTTATTACTCAACATGCCCAAAATGTTGACATGGAGATTCATAGTACTGTAACAACATGTCACTTTACGTATTGTACTGTAAGT
>JAQQZS010000009.1:24365175-24380997 GCA_030068045.1 Platyallabes tihoni | reverse complement strand
AAATCTCCAGCGCTGTGGGGTGCTTCCTGGCTGGAGCTTTCCTGCGTCTCACCAGATTCTAGATCTGCGCGCTGCACCTGTATCTTCTCCCTCCCATATATATATATAGCCAAGCTTGTTTAGGACCCAGGAGAGACCTAGATGTTACCTCTTAAGTGATTTCTGACCATGTGATACCAATTATATACTGTAAGTAGCATGTTTGGGTTGGTGGTAGTTTTGGTTTTTGGCCACAGCGTAGCATTTATGTTAGTAGTGGAACCTCCTTGTGTTAATTTGAGATATGTCATGGGCAAAAAAGAGGTATAAAATTGCATCTTGTTCATGTTTTTTACTCGCATGATTTTACATATGAAATTTTTTTTCTTCTTTTAGGTTCCATCTAATTTTCATTGCATTGGTTCTTTGGGGAGATGCAAATGGGTTCAATGGTAAGTTTTTAAAAATATTAAAATGTTTTTAAAAAGTTTTAAATGTAAAATATTTAAATGTATCTGTAGTTGTAAAACAGAATTTATTTCCCATAATGTGGAATAAAGGCTTTACTGATGATTGGGAAACTGGACATTTTAATGCCTCATGGAAACAAAATGTTCACCTTGCTATCCAGAAAAGGTGCACAAGGAAATATTGGAAAAAGGTGGAAGACAGTTCTGTGCTTGTGTCTGTGGTCAAAACTGCTCAGCATGATTCTAGTTTTGTTCAGTCTTCTGGTGATGTTCATGATAAACTTGTACTAAACAAGGATTGGCCTGTAAAAGGTCATGATAAACCTGGATTCCAGATTTCACCTTTTTTACAGTCTGCAGCCACTTCAAATCAAGCATCTGGGTCTTGGACTAGCTTATCTCAATCTAACATGGCACAGGTTCCTGCAAAATATTTGCCTTCTGCATTTTTGGCTCAGTCCTCTGGTGCTTCAACGTTGTATCAAGGTCTAACTTCACATGAAGTATCTAGCAGCAATCCGAGAGTAAGGACCAGATCATTCAATCCTCTTCCCAGTCTGTCATCACCACAAACCAGATTACTTAGTCTCAGGCTCAGACATCAATCCAGTCTAGCAACATGGCAGTTTTAACAGGCCAGTCTGATATTGTTCAGGTTCAGCCCTTGGGAGGGTTAGCTTTGTATCCAGGTCAGACCTCTGGCTGGTACACCATTTTACAGGGTCAGAAGATTCCATCCTCTTTCCAAGTGTCTGGATTCCAGTCCCAGTCATTATACCAGCCTAGCACCACAAAGGTAGTTATGGCATTCTACCTCTCCAGCACTTTGCTTGACTTACCTTGACCTTTTGGGACCAACCATTTGGCTCACGAGTTTGTTCTTAAAAATTGAGAAAACTATGTTCATTTTAAAAACTGAACTAAAATTAACCAGACCCTCCCATGGATTTTGACAGAAAAGATGCTGTATCCTCCTTACTCTGATTTAAAAGCGGACACCTCTTAGTGTTCAAATATTAAATTAATGTGGGTGTTAAAGATCTAAAGTTGTTTTTAGCTGATTCCAGACTGGAATCATTTTTAAATCTTCCAAAGAGCTGGAGCAGTATTGTAAAAGTTTTATTAAATTCTATTCGGCAGTTGATTTAAGATGCGCCCACACTCAGTAAGGTGTCCACTTTTGGTTCATAATGTTGTACAAACACAACTGCTCATAACTTCAATTCTACTCAACATTTCGGTTATATTGTGCAAGGTGCAGTTTTCATTGTGTACGTCCCATTTTTTTTGAGTAGGTCAGGAGTTGCACTGTCATGTCTGTGTATTGACGATTGTGCTGGCTTGTGAAGCATTATGGTCGTTTCTGTATCTTCTGCGTACTCTGAGTATAGATGGTAAACTATTGATTGAACCTGTTGATGTGATGCATATAACTGCTCCCACCTCAAGGCAAAGCCGATAAATGAGTTAAAACAACCGCTAGATGCTGTTGTGGCAGGACTGCTGAGGCTCCTCCCACTTATGTTTTGTTGGCTACTCAATTTATTGGCAGTCCTATGATGAGGCAGTGGGGAGCTAAATAAGTTTCGTGGCAAGTTAGTATTGTGTTATAAGTTCCGCCCCCTACCTTTTGAGTCATCACTGCGTCATCCAGGTATGTGGAGTGAGGCTGGTCAGGTTACTTGTGGTGTCCTGCAGCTTATGGTGGTGTGCTTTTCCTTAGAATGACGCATCTAACAAAGCCCCGTTGCTGGCATTGGCCCGAGGTTATCCCTCTACAGGTAAGAAAGTTGGTTGTCAAGTGTGTAGTTCTCTGAATTTGTTCACATGTTTGGTTGTATTTGTCTATTTATTCAGATTCAGAGGTTGGCGTAGGACAGATTCAGACTTGTTAGCTATTGACATATATTGGACATAGAGACACATTTCTGCCTCTCTGTAGTGCACATTGTTTCTCAGACAGAGTGTACGAGTTCAGTTCTCCATTCTTTTAACAGGAGCTGAGTGCCTAAGGTGGGGTGTAGTCCTGGTGGCCTTTCGCGCATGTGCATATGTTAGTGAGTGTTTATACACAGGTGTAAGGAAATGTGAGGTGCTGTGGAGGCCTTGTTGTGCCCCTTATTGCCTGCTGTCATGCATCAGCTGTTGTACGGTGTACCTGGGCATTTTGGCGTAGCCCAGTCACTCTTGTGTGTTTATGTGATTATTATATTTTTAATAATCACATAAACAAGTGAAATTGCTTTTCTTTTTTTTCTGTTTTCCTGGTTTGTTTGATCTGATGTTTCATGTTTGTAATAAAATTTGATATATTTTTATATCTAAAACCCTTGGTGTCCTGCCACACTGTGATGTAATCTGGCAGAACAGATGTGCACAAACATACAGACAAAATTTTTTCTGAGACTGGTTTCAGGTACTCCAATGTATAAAACAAAGATAATATTGAAAAAACATCTGACCAATATACAGACGAAACCTTTCTTTTATTTATATAGATATACAAATGCATAGAATGGAACTACATGCTGTTAGTTTAAATGCCTTTTTATTGGTACAAAGGAGTCCAGCACAAAAAATGTGGAGTCTTCATTCCAACCTTATTTCCAGTATGTAAGTTTTGAAAGCATCCACTTCAAATTGTTCTGAAGAACACTGACTCATTTCTTTTCGCAATGACTTTTAGGAAGTCTTTTATACTCCTGATTATATTTAGATACAGCAAAGCAGTCAGCAGCCTTCCGGTCACACTCGCAAATGAACATCTCACAAACTGTGTTGTTTTCTGAGTGAAAGATTGCAAGAGATGCAAAAAAAAAAATAATTACCCACTTCACTTTGAATTTACTCACTCACCCATAGCCTGATTTTGTTCTTTTAAATAATTACTCACTCTTGCAGGTGATTTTCTTAGTGGTTCTGTCACAAGAGTAGGCATAGATCTCTGTGTAAGGGTTGTCAAAGATGGGCCAGCAGGCTTTATACTTTAAGGCTTCGGCATAACAGTTGTCATGGACCTGACAGCATCTGTAATCATTGGAGACGATTGTGTAAATCAGTAAAACCATGTAGAAACAAGCTACACTTAGGTGTTAAACAGTATTTACAATGATGTACTGTAAATTATACACTTATACAATTACTGTATACAGTACATTCTGCCAGAGTAATCTGATTGGATGAGAGGCATTATACAAGTGCTGATATATAGCATAACATAACTGGGACATTTAACTATATGTATCACTCCATGTGATGTGTTCTAACAATCGTTATTTACGCTAATTGAATGAATGTGGGTATGTGTGTATGTGCTCTATGATGGATTGGCACTCCAGCTAGGGGTTATCCTGCCTCGTGCCCCAAGTCTCCTGGGATATTCTCCAGTCCCCTCGCAACCATGTATACAGGATAAAGTGGTAATTGACGAGGAGTCAGTAACAGCCTTATTTGAGTTTTCTTATATGCAGTGTAGTGAAGTCTAAAACTATTGATATTAGTTCCCCCCCTGACTGGTGACAATATAAAGTTGCAAACAGAATATCAAAATTCAATATACTTACTATACACCACATATATCATGGTGTATTAGGTTTGGTATTTACAGTAGCACAGTACTATAAGTATTATAAATTTAGCTTTTCTTCCCCATGTCAGAGCTCAGGGGAGCTTGGAGATTGGGCACCTAGCCTGCCCTAATCTTGAAATGCTTTCATCAATTCTACTATTAATTCTTTTTTTTTTTCTTTTTTTTACATTTTCCCAAGGTAAAGTACATTCAGTTAAGCTTTGTCCATGACATTTTGTTTTTGTTGTTGATATTGTTTGTTAATCATTTAAAGTGTTTTACAACCTGTCAAGGTCATCAACAGGGGTTCCTGAGCCGCCCCAGCCACAGTAGCATCCGTAGTTTCCGTAGTTCAGGAATGGACAGCTAGTCGGCATGGTGCAGATGATCAATCGCCTGAACTGCCACAGTGCCCTGTAGTAAAGTGCCTGAGCTGAATCTCACACACACGCGCGCACACACACACACAGAGGACCTAAATGTAATATCCGGGAAATTTATCTAGAATTATCTAGAAATATATATAGAATTTGCTTTCTAACTGCTACATAACCCAAACAAGCACATTTCAATAAATACCTTTCTGGTCAATAGATCTCATGTTTCCCCAAAAGTTTATCTCTCAGCAGACTTTGATCAAGGCGATAGTCGTCAAGTATCAATTCTCTGGTATCAGCTCAATTTCAGCCCTCTTTTTGAAAGTGTTGCCTCTAACAGTTAAATGCCTTGTTTCTATTTTTTAAAGTTTGTTTATTATTATTATTATTATTATTATTATTATTAAGTCTGTTGATGCTCACAATATCCAGAAGAAAAATTAAATTAGACCTTACAACAAAAACAAATATTTTTAATTTTCATTTGTAAATGTCTTTCATGAGACCAGTAATTTAAAAAAGACACATAAAATTAGCAAGCATCGTTGCTGTTCATTTTCACAATAAAAATCAGTTGCACTTACCACCATTGAATCCAAGTAGCAGCAGAAGGACAGAGCAAAGGATCGTCATGGTGCCTGGAGGAGAGTTTCACACTGCCTCACATGTCAATGAAGTCTCCTTATATAAGCACAAACCAGCCCTGAATTTTTTTACTTACCTAGATAACAGAAGTGCTGTATACATGAACCAGGTAGATTACTTTTTAGCAGGGAATAAACACTCATAGACTAAGTTTGTAAATGTTAAAGTATAAAAGGAAATATGACAGAACTTTAAGTTCAATGGGTGGGTTTTGGTGTGAATTAACTTTGCCGTTTTTGGTATCTTAAGGAAGCACATCATAAACTCTGTATTTACTTGTACAGGTAGCTCTTCTTCCTGCCTGGCACTAGGCCTACGGTACCACCACCAGTGCCTACTCACTTAGCTGGGGGGGACATCAGCTGGACCACATTCATAGCATAGATGTTTTGATCTTACCCCAGAGCCCCTCCTGATGGCAGGGCAGTAAATAGGGACATCACCCTGACACCTAACCTTTATGGCTCATCCGATCTTCTCAGCCAGAGCACTATTTCACTATTTGTGGTAGTATTCCACTGTGCAGTAATGTATATGTGACAAATAAAACCCTAACTTATTTCCATGTTTGTCTGGAGCCTCAGATCTTGTGCTTTAAACATGTTTCAAAGGTTCCTCTTTAACAAAATGTTCCTGACTTTCATGTTTTACAGCCAGCGTGGGACAGCAAAGCACTCAGAATCCTTCTGGCCACACTTTTAGATGAACATTTTGCACTGGTTGTTGCTGTCTGAAAAAGAATTACCCTAAAGAATAACATTAAAGAATAATGCTATGCACCATCATATCACATTGTTCATCCTGTAAATTTTTATAACTTTTTTAGGTCAACAACTCTTACAAGTGATATACTTAGTGACTTTGTCACAATTGTAGCTGTACAATGTTGCATAGGGTTGTTCTATGATTGTCCAGCAGGCTTTATGCTTTAAGGCTTCACTTAGGCATGACAACTTCTGTAGGCATAATATACAGTATGGGTGGGTTTTGGTGGAAGCGGTTTCGGTAGGAAGTGTATGTGAATGTACAATGCAGTTTTAGACAACATAGCATGGCATATAATGTTTACTACTGTATTTAGTATGCTAGTTAATTTTTTCTTTAAAACATAGCTGGTTCAGGTGGGTTGTGAGGACATATTCCTTGGGTACCAATTTTGAACTGCCTCATTAAATCAGTTTTCACTTTCTACTATTAGGCAAATCCATTGACTATATAGATGTTCAATTAAGTTTAGTTCATTATAAAGAGTAAAGCATGGTATCTGCCCAAGTCATCAACCGGGGTGCCTGAGCCACCCCAGCCACATTAGCAGCGATAGTTCCCGTAATCCAGGAATGGCCAGCTAGTACAGTAGATATAGACCAGATGATCCACCTCGCCTTGTAATGAAGTGTATGCACTGAAACACACTCATGGTAACCTTAAGCCAAGCTTCATGTTCCATGGTATTCTTTTCTGGTCACTGGATTCCAGACCTTAATCTCATGTTTCTGCCACAAGGTTTTCACCAGCCAGACTTTTACAATTCAGGTATCAACTTCTCATCTGCTTAAAGTCATCACTTTTTGTAGATGTATTATCTCTCTAACCAAGAATTACTTCCTTGTTTTTAGTTTAAAGACATTTTTAAGCTTTTGGTTATTTAGAATCAATATATTCCTTGATTTTAGTGTTCTGTTTAACAGTACTCTCATCAACACCCTCTCGACAGTGTTTAACACCCACATCACACAAGTGTCCACTTCTCAAACAAGCATATGGTTCATATGGAAAGAATATGTTTCCCTTGTTTTTACATTGAACGTATTCTAAAGTAAACACAATTGTATCAAGGGTTTTGTGATCCCCCCCCCCCACTATATTTCCCCCAGTTTCCCAGACGTACTTCTTCAAAAATATATTAAGCCAGGCACCTGTTTCTTCACTGAACTGATGAACTGCTGCTCATACTGCCTCACTGTTCAGCGTAACACACTCCGAGAAATGCACTACCTATCAACTTCCACACACATGCATTCAAAGATGAGACAGTTTAACTAATGTAACTATGATTGACAGGAAAGGGAAAGTGTGCCCTTTTAGACAGCATGGCCAATCTTGCTCTGTTGACTGAGGACTGGTTTGAGGATACAACCAACAGAAACCCCATCTTAAAAGCCAGGCTTATGTTTCAGAAAGCTGAACATTAGCCAGTTTCACTTATAGCTTCACTCAGATCCTGAATGATGTCAATAAAAGTCACTGCTACAGTAGAGCTTGTTGGATCATAGTGAATTTTGCAATATTCATGTTTTGCTTATTAAATTGGCCAATTTTGGCGCCACTGTGGCCTTGCACCTCCAGGGAGTCCGACATCAGATCTGTGAGCATGGAGTTTGCACACTCTCTCCTTGGTTGCTGGGTTTCCTCTGGGTTTTCCAATTTCCTCCCACACTCCATAAACATGCTGGTATTTCCAAATAATGAATGAGTGTGTGAGCTTGCTTGTACCCCGAGTCCCCTGGGATAACTTCCAAGTAATATAGAGAATAAGTACAGTATGAAGTGCTGCATTTTGGTTAGATATCAGGATGAACTTAATGTTGATGTTTACTTAATAAGACAAAATATGCTAGATTTCCTGCTTTGTACACATAATATGACCTGTTTTAACCCTTTTTAAACATTGATTTAAACCTTCAGTATGACATACTCCCATCCTTTTATGTCAATGAGTAAAAGGGGTCTGTGAAGTTGTTCCACACCAACCTTGGCAAACCATACCATTATGAAGTTAACAGTAGGTTTAATTTTATCTTTCATGCATTAAAAAAAAGACTTATTTTGATGAGAAGCTATATTTTTATTGATTAGGTATTGGGTGAAGGTTTTGAATCAGATGAAGTACATGAATTTATAACATTTTCAGTTAGAGTTTAGCGTGCATTTCATAACAAAATCAACTGATATGATGCCTAGCTGTCTAGTCCCAATACTAACTACGTAGTTCTGTCCTGTGAAAGTGGTCTAAAATTTATTTGCAGCGATCACTGGGCAAATTCTTGTGTTCCTCATTATAGTCAGCCACGGCAAAGCACTCAGCAGCCTTCCGGTCACACTCACAGATGAACATCTCACACTCAGAGTTGTTGCCTGAGTGAGAAATTGTGAAATATATAACATTAAAGAATAATACTACTTACTAACATTGTTTTTTACATAATAAGTTTTTAAATAGCAATACTCACTCTTGCAGGTGATCGTCTTAGTGGATTTGTCACAAGTATAGGCATAGATCTCAGTGTAAGGGTTGTCAATGATGGGCCAGCATGCTTCATGTTGCATGGCATCACTGTAGCACCTGTCATGAACTTGACAGCATCTATAGTTGAAGAGAACTGTGTATTTTAGTAATCATTGGTAGAGGTTTCGTTACAATGTCTGCCAATAAGAAGTATTCTAATTGCATGCGGATTGAATGCATTATAAATGCTGCGTGTGGGCAGAATGGTCGCTTTGTCTGTAGCCGTGCTGCCTCACAGATCCACGGTCCCAGGTAAACATTGTAAATGTAAAATGTAACATTGAGCTTGGGTTACTGTGTGGTGTGCCATATGGGCTATGTGGATTGCCTGGTTTCCTCCACATGCCAGTTCATTAAGATAGGGGTGAATGAGAGTGCAAATATGCAAAAATGTTATTACAGGGTGCCAAGTGTGGCATCCCATCCCAGGTATATATTTCCACCTCGCATTCTGCACCTAGAATAGGCTCTGGATCCATCATAGCCAAGATAAAGCAGTTACTGAAAGTTAATGTTTTCTTTAAACCGAGAAAACATGACATTTCTTTGTTTATTGTTTTTAGAGCATGGGCACAAAATGAGATGTGGAATTAAGAATTACTGGTACCCACTGGTGGAGAAAAATTTACAAACCAATATGATAGGGGTAGTGGTTCAATCAATCTGATGGGAAGGTTGGATGTTCAAGCCCCAGCATCGCTCAACCCTCACCCCTTAACCCTGTCTGCTCCAGTGGAACTGCATCATTGCTGAATCTGCACTCTGACCCCAGCTTCCTAACTGGGATATGTAAAATAAATTGTCTTAATCATAATTATTCTTTTTTTTCAGCATTCAGCACTTTATTTCAATCACTGGAAACTCTTCAAGACATTGAACTTTCTGTTTTTTCTTTGAATTAATCCATAATCTTAGAACTGGTAGTGTTGTGAAATCTCAAACAATTCACACATGTTACAAATGTAAAAAATCACACAAAATGACACAATTCAAAACCTGGAATGTGCAAACATAGTGTATATCTGTTCCACAGGAAATTTGCTGTAGCAAATATAGCTAACATACAAATTGTAAGTGTTTATTGGATGGGTGGATATTTGCATTGTGTTCATGTGTTGCTATAATGTTTTTAGACCTAGTGCAAATCGTACATGAGTATTTATCATTAGTGGTATTTTATAATAAAACTAGCAGGTTATGGTGTTTTTCTTTACAGATTAAGGTGTTTTTGTTCCAGAATTGAACAGGGAATCTACATACAGTATAAGCACTGCGCTAACTTAATAAATGTTTTTAAAAAAAATAATTATGTATTATTTGAACTACATCAAAAGACACCAAACAAGTATAGTGTATGCAAAGCATAAAAGCTGGGTTCTAACCTGTCCAGCTCGTCGACAGGGGTTCCAGAGCCACCATAGCCACAGTAGCAGCCGTAGTTAGCATACTCAAGGATTGGCCAGCTATCTGGCTGTACACAAATGATCATACCTCTGAACTGCCACAGTGCCTTGTAGTCAAGGGCCTGAGCTAAATCACAGATATATAAATAAAGGTAATTAAAAAAGGTAGCTTGCCAATCAACTACACCTATCAAGTCACTTCATATCATTGCAGAGTTAATTATGGCTCAGGCAAATGTTCCCACCACCAAGATAATAATCTTTATCTTAGAATTTCATCATATCCACATAACATACAGCAACTATTTCTTTGGATGGAAGATTGATCTAGGATTTGTAGCCAACAATTAAATAACGTAATCCCTTTTTTAATCCTTATTAGTTACATATACAATTCTGATTTTCTTTGCTTCCCTCTGGTATGGAAATTTGAAAAACAAAGGCAAAAAGACACCAGACCCTGATATTTATATTACAGTATCACACAGTCAGAAAATTTCAGTTGACCTGAAATTATTATAGATCTAATAATAGTCAAAACTTGCACTTGCCAATGGCAATGCCAAACACCAGCAGGAGAACAGAGCAGAGGGTCTTCATGGTGCCTAGTCAAGAGATTCACCTAAACTTATGCCCAAGTAGTGTGTCCTTATGTAGTTGTAAGGCAGCCTTGAAAAGTTTAATCTGCATAGATTACAGGGAGCAGAACGTATAGTCATTTCAATGGACACATGGATCTATGCCTGGAAATTCTCACAACCTCAAATGCCCTGCCTTTTCAGGGAATATTCTGACAAAAAGTGGAATTTTTTTTTTTTTTTTTTTTTTTTGCTTCAGGGTTGGGTTCTATTTAAAATGGAAAGAAATCCCTCATAATGGTAAATTATCCCTCAACCAATTCCAGGGATTACAACAAGTGGGCAAGTTACCATAGTTTTGTTAAAGTAATGGAACTCAAAGCTGGTCAAAACATGCAATCTCCAAATATTTAGAGTTAGCAGGCTATTTCTGGGTCTATTTCTGGGTGTATTAAAGAAAGAAAAGCTTTTTTTTTTATATCCAGACCCATGAAAGGTAACCAGCACCCTTACTAAAAATACCAAAATTATTTAAAAACTGTAAGGGATAGAGATGCAAAAGATTGCGGAGGTAGACCCTCTAAACTCAGGCAAGAGATTTGCATTGACTAGATTTTAGTTGGTCAGTTTTGGGTCACGCATTTGAAGCACATGCTGATTGGAGGATTGGGCGTGAAAGCCCTGCCAACACTGGGTTACCACTACTGGACAAATGGGCCACACCCTTAACCTTATGCCCATATAAATACCCAGCCACTGGAAATGCAGGTTTCCCCACTGCCTAGACTAGATAAACGATAGGGTTGCAGTCAGAGGCAAAGAAATTACTTCAATTAATAGTTATTAATTTCTTTGACACTGATTCCTTTGTGGCGGCACAGTGATGTAGTGGTTAGCACTGTCGCCTTGCACCTCCAGGGTCCAGGTTTAATTCCTGGCCAGGCTTGATTCCCGTCTCTGTGTGCATGGAGTTTGTGTGTTCTCCCCGTTCTTGGTGGGTTTCCTCCGAGTACTCCGGTTTCCTCCCACTGTCACTTGGCGTTCCCAAATTGCCCGTAGTGTGTGAGTGTGTGTATGTGTGTGTGCCCTGCAATGGATTGGCACCCTATCCAGGATGTACTCGTGCCCTAAGTCTCCTGGGATAGGCTCCAGGCCCCCTGTGACCGTGAATACAGGATAAAGCGGTATAAAAGATGAATGAGTGAGTGATTCCTTTGTTAATTTTAAGACAGAAATTTGGACTATAGGCCATTTATCAGAATATCATAAAATTAATAAATATCCCAGAGGGTACAGTGTCTTACATGGTTACTGTAGATTTGTACCGAAGAACTGTTATTTCATGTCTTGTGCTCATCCAGGACTCTTATTCACAATCTGCTTATAATGAATATCCTTTCAATACGCTTAGTTTCTTTGCTCTTCTACACATCTATAGTATAATAATTTATAATCCTACTGCCCACTGTCTCTGGGAAGTGTAATGGCTCCCTTTTTCTTGAGTTTTTTTCTTGGTTAAGGAGTACTAACCTATGAATTTGTTACTTTTTTTGTTGTTGTTTCTTTATAGATCTGAATTAGTAAATGCTTTATGACAGTGTTTGTTGTTAAAACGTTATTCAAAATAGAATAAAACAAAATTGAAATACATATAAATTATTCCAAAAGTGGTTGAAGTATGATTGAAATATGAAGAGTGAATATATTAGTTAGGTCATGAAACCCTCTATATGAAAAAATAGCAGCCCTATATTTGGTCCAAGGTCACTCTGTTTTCAGAAAAAGTCACATAAATGATAAAAGAGGAAGCTTTCTTTATCAAGAAATATGAGGTGGGAAGTGCCTGGTGAATCCTAACAGTGGTTTCTTAGATTATTCTCTGTTTGTTTTTGGCTCAACTCAACTCAACTTTATTTGTATAGCACTTTAACAACAAGAATGCCCCAAAGTGCTTCACATAAATAATAAAATATAAAAAGACATAAAATCACATCACACACATCTCTAATCCAGACACAATATATAAAATCAACATCTCATGTGGTTTTAAACGCAAAGGAAAACATATGAGTTTTTAGATGGCACTTGAACAATTGTGGTACGTCATTCCACAATTTGGGTGCCGCCACAGAGAACCCCCGATCACCGATTGAGATGGCATTTGGTTTTGGGTACAGTCAGCAAAAGTTTATCTGATGATCTGAGAGAGCGGGGTGGGGCATACTGTAGGGCTAAGGCAGATCCGAGAGGTAGGGATGGTAGGGAGGTAAGACCATGTAAACATTTAAACGTGACCAAAAGTATTTTTAAATTAATTCGGCACTGGACTGGGAGCCAATGAAGGGAAGCCAGAACTGGAGAGATATGTTCAGTCTTTTGACTAAGTGGTGATGCACAGAGCAGAGTTAGAGTTATTATCAGACAAACACCCCTGTGTTGGTCCTGTGTTCCCCTTGCTGGGTCAAATTTGCCCTAGGCCCTCTGATCTGTCAGAGTTTTGTCCACCATCTTTGGATGCTTGTGGGCCTCAGGGATGCAGGCGGCTCTGCTGGAAACTTTGGCCAGTCTCTCCCTATAAAGTACACCTACTGTAATTCTGGCACCAACAGAAGTCGCAGTGGCTACTCAGCTCTGCCTTTCTTTAAACAGATTTCATTTACAGGGTAAGTCATCCTTGGATCAGAATTTGCAGGGACATCCACTCGTAAGAAGATTGGTAACTGTCTTAAAGACTCTACATTTGTATAGTATATATCATATATACATTTGTATAGTAAATAATCATTCTCACTGTAAAATGTAGAATAAGCCACCATTGCCAAAAGAAGGCAGTCTGTGCCATGTAGTTATGCTATGGAGTTGTTGAAGCATGACATACAGTGCCATGAAAACGTACTTGCCCCTTTCCTATGTTTTTCTTTTGCATATTTGTCACACTTAACTGTTTGAGATCATCAAGAAAAATTTTATATTACACATAAATAACTCAAGTAAATACAAAATGCAGTTTTTCAAATGATGATTTAATTTATTAGCGCTGCATTCCCTGCTACTGTATATAAGCTAAAGAACTTCCTATACACCTTGAAAAATATGATGAAATGATAAAAAAACAATGAGAACTAAAAACCCCAGCAGTTGCATGTAAGCCATTTATTTATTAAGTTTGTTTTTTATTAGCTTAAGTGAAACAGGTGAGAGTTTTGGATGGACATAAATGGATGCTGTGACAGTTTGGAGTATGGCATAAAAGGTTGTTCAATGCTAAAATGAGTAGCTATCCAGTGCAAATACTAACTAGCTCTACTGCTTGACATGGTGAGTTGTCTATAAATTATTTGCAGCGATCACTAGGCAGGTGCTTATGTTCCTCATTATAATTGGACACAGAAAAGCACTCAGCAGCCTTCCGGTCGCATTCGCAGATGAACATCTCACATTCATTGTTGTTGCCTGAGAGAGAAAGAAAGGAAATATGACATGAAACTTTAATATTCACTAACATTGCTCACTCTTTGCATATTTTTTTTTATGTATGAGTACTCACTCTTGCACGTGATTGTCTTGGTGGATTTCTCACAACTATAGGCATAGATCTCGGTGTAAGGGTTGTCTAGGATTGGCCAGCATGCTGGATGCTGCATGGCATCACTGTAGCACCCGTCATGAACCTGACAGCATCTGTTATGAGAAAAAACTGTGTAATTAAGTAATGTCTGGTATAGGTCCAACTACGAAGTTTGTCGCAAGTAGAAACTATTCCAGATTAAAGTTTCTAGGATGGACTCCGGATTCACACAACTCTGACCAAGATAAAGCCGATACTTTAAGTGAGTGTGTTTAAAATGGTAGATTTAGCATTGTTTTGTTCATAGAGTTTGGGTGTAAAAAAAAAAAAAAAAAAAAAGGTTAGAAATCACTGGTGCCCACTGGTGGACGAAAAATTACAAACCAATATCTTCATTAGCATTTAATTACCTTGTGAAGCAGGAGTCTTAAAAATAATCCAGAAAGGGCCGATGTGTAATCACAAGCTTTCATTCCAACTAAGCAGAAGCCACACCAGATTCCAACATCTGTTTGACTGGAAGGAAAACATGTACCCACACCAACCCTTTCTGAGTAAAGTTTGAGGCCCCTGATGTGAGGTTCCTGTTTTGCAGACTATTTAAAAAAAAAAACAAAAAAAAAAAGTGGTGCAAGAGGGGAAAAACACTTTTAGATGTGTTGTTAATAAATAAATGAGTCAGTTTCATTAAATTGAGTAATTACCTACAGAAACATTCAGAAGAGAGTCAGAAACATTAAAACCTGGAATACACAGAACTATATCTGCTTCCTGATGAATTCCTGGTAATCTAGGACTTCTGGCTATTGCCATCTATTTGCAAGGTATTCTGGTATTTATTCATGACTCACATTACTGAATGTCATTTAAAAAAAAAGAATGTGGTTAATTTGCATTAAACATATAACTGAAAGTAATGGGAACACAGCAAATTTATATTTACCTACACCATAGTTCAGACCTGTAAATAATCCTGCAGAGTTGTGCAAGGAATACTTTCACATTCTTCAAAAGAAAGGGTTCAGTTAGAACCTTAGACCGTGCTCCCAAGGAAGGCAACATTCATACAGAATCAGGCAGAAATTTACATACTTTCATCATGGACATACATTTCATTGCAGTATGAAACAATAAAGTTTTTGAACTGGTCTTGTTCCTGGGCCATGGTAGTGTATGTACAACTATCTTCTTTAATAGAAGATAAAATAAAATAGATTTATTTTAGAATAAAATTTGAGGCACAATTCTTTTTAATATTTAAGGTCTCCTGAAATTGTATGAAAGGTTTCCATACAATTGCTTGATGAACGTATCCATACAGCACACATAATATTTGGTTGAATGCTTCAAGATTCACCTTTAGCAAATGCCTTTGATAGCCATCAACAAGCTTCCGGCAGAATTCTGGTTGGATATTAACCACTCTTCTCTGCAGGATTGTTAATGTTCAATTTAATTTGTTTTCTCCAGATGTTCCTGGCAAACCTGTCAGATGTTTCTATGAAATTCGCCTGATTTATCCATTCCACAACCAACTTTGATGTGTGTTTGGGGCCATTGTCCTGGTGGAGCACAAATTTTTGACCAAGTTTTGAGGTTCTGCTGAATAATTCTGATGTAGTCTTTCTTCTTCACCATTTCATCCATTTTATGCAATGCACGTTTTTTTTGGAGATGGCGGCCTTTCAGTGATCTCTCACTTGAGTGTAGACAGTGACACTGGAGTTCCAGCTGCTCCCAGGTCAAATTCAAAATTCAAATTCAAATTTTATTTGTCACATACACAGTACGATATGCAGTGAAATGCTTACACGACCGCCCGTGACATCAAAAAATAAATAAATAAATAAATAAATAAATAAGTAAAATTTAACAAGAAATAAGAACGAGAAATAGAAAATAGAAAAGAGCCATGAAATAAATAAATATCTTAACTATAAGAAAGTAG
>JAQQZS010000009.1:24323920-24334241 GCA_030068045.1 Platyallabes tihoni | reverse complement strand
TCACAGTCCTTGAATTGCTGCATCATCCCTAGCAACGGGGTCAACCACACCTCCTCACTAAGATAAAGGTTTTTGTATTTTCCTTACTCAGAGTAGCTCTGAGAAGTTTCCTAAATCACTTTTAGTCTAGGACTTCCAGCTAGGACTTTTTAAGCTAAGATATGAGGTCTCTAAGAGAATTCTAAGAAGCTTTGTGAATACGGGCCCAGGACTATAGGGAGGAGCAGCTTTAACACCTCAAAACAAAGAGTGCAGAGTGTCGACAGTGTGGGCAAAAGTGTGTGTTTAATCCGAAGCTCTTCAATAAGCGTCTCACTGAAACGAGCGCTGTTGATTGTTGAACCTTTTACTTGATAATGTTCCAATATTTCTGGCCCTTGAGAATCCCAGAAAACTGTAAGCGTTGATGAATGTTCCAGCTGATGGTCGACTTTTGAACTTTTTCTCGGTCGGAAATTGAGGATGTTTCCGTTCTATTCTCTGCCGTAGTGATGAATCTGTGTCTCGTCACCAGTAACGATTCTCTTTAAGAAACTTTCACCTTCATTAGAGTATCGAAAATTGTGTTTGCAGATATCCAAACACTTCTGTTTATGATCTTACATGAGTTGTTTCAGCACCAGGTACAACCTCAGACCACGTATATGGGCTATAAATATTGCATTCTGTGCAAGGCAGGAGTACACCCTGGATGGGACGCCAGTCCTTTACATGGCACCATGCATACACATTCATACCAATCCTGTGTACACACAAGTACATTTTCAGTACACTGACCCCAAAACAAATTGCAGCTTGCAAGACTCCAGGGATCTCCACTTCCAGGATTCCTGTTACTTTCAAAATGGCTTTAAATGGGTTGGCTTCCAGGCAGAACTCTTCATCACACTGGCAATCGTCATTATTTCTGAGCTATTAGCTTTTACAGGCTGCTTGATATGAAAGGCTTGTAGAGAAGTGCTTTATTCGTGTCAGGCTTTATCTCTTTCCCTGTTTCTGGGCTTTTACTGTATGCTTACTATAACTTTCAGTGTTTAAATTTAAAAACATTAAAGGTTTTTATGAGTTAAAAGCAGCTGTAAGCAATCTGTCAGTTAAAAAACAAGATCTGTCTCCATGTGTGTCCAAAAGGAAGTCTGATCTAATTGAACATTAGCACGTCTTGGTTGCTCATTAGGAATCTTGATCTATGTCCAGATTTCTTAAAAAAAAAAAAAAAAACATCTTTTTAGTGACACTATGAATCATCCACAGACTACAAAAATCCACAGACTACTCCGGCGTCACGAACAGAACATTTGGCCATCGATGGTAATTTCATTTAAAAAATGTTGACACTTGTGGAGATTTCCTGCTTTCTGAAGGGTTCTAACAAGCAGACAAGGACTTTAATTTATTTAACTGCATCTCTGTCCTGATTATTTAAGTGCTCGTTATAAATGGTGAAACACTGAAGAGCCTTGAGCGCAGTGATTACTCAGAACTACGACTAGCTTGACCCACCTGACGTTGCAGGACTGCGGCTCTTTGCTGTGCTTATGAAACCATGACGTTTGGGCTCGCCGACTCTCTCCACCTGTGATGACGCCGTCTTTATCCTGGTCCAGACTCTGGAAGACGGCACGCGCCCGGTCACGCTCTTTAGCCGAGAGCAAACGCACCAGGGAGTTCTGGGAAGAAAACCACAAATCAATAGAAGAAATATCCATAGCTAGGTTATTATAACGTCCTGTGAAATTACAAATTCTCAGGCAAAGGTGGATTTAAATCATATCCACACACAGCATTCAGAATTGTCCTTCAATTTGGTAGACCTCATATCTCAGAAGCTCTGCAGTATGCAAATAAAAATGTTTTATATTCAACAAATTCCAGTGTTAATGTCATTCCCAAAAATATATTATGTATAAAACATTATGCAAAATGCGATATTGCGCCAAAAAAACGTGGTGTTGGTGGCATGTAATTATAGAAAACTAATCAATGACACACTGGTGTGAAGAAGCTTCGTCAATGCATCTTTCTCTATCTTAAGTCGACTATTTTATTTTATTTGCACTGATGTTGGCCCTTTTCTTTCCATCTAAACGACTTGATATACAAATGTTTGTGGTTTATTGTACTTTCTGTACTACTCTGCATGCCGTATTACCCCCTGGGAATGAATAAAGTGTTTTTGAATTTTAATTTTCCTACAACAGCGCATCCTTAAAGCATTTATTCTTTTTTTTCCCCTCTGAAATAGAATTTGTATTTATTAAAGCGACACATCATACTTTTCATCCATTTACAGTTACATTTACTGTCATCAAACCACCACAGGACATTATATTTATTTAACATGTTTACACTCTATTTTAACCTATAATATTTGCCCTGTGATGTTTTCAATTTAAATGAAGTTTCTTGGAGTGTACTGTACTGAAGGCCTGTTTATAAAAGCAAGAACAAAATATGTGGTTAGGAACCACTGGGTCATTACATACTTTACGTAAAAACAGTTTCAGCTGCTTTCAATATGGGCAGAGGGGGTTATTACTTTTAAACATTTATTTAATATTTAATTAAAAAGTCTACTATAAATTAAGTCGGATGCTGTGTATATAATGCAGAGCTTTACTGGTCCTGACTGTACACCTTGTTAACTCTTTGGATTGATGTTTTAATGTTTATAGAAGGCGTGACATTTTGTGTTTAACAGCTTTAGTGGAGGGGGCGTGGCCTCTGTTTATCAGTTTCACTGAAAGAGGTGTGGCTTTTTGTGAGTTAGTCACACCGAAGGAGGTGTGGCTTCTGTTTGTTGGGGAGGCGTGTCCTCTATGTTTATTAGTCCCAGTGATGGAGGTGTGGCCTCTGTGTTTGTTGAGGAGGCGTGGCCTCTGTGTTTATTAGTCCCAGTGATGGAGGTGTGGCCTCTGTGTTTGTTGGGGAGGCGTGTCCTCTATGTTTATTAGTCCCAGTGATGGAGGTGTGGCCTCTGTGTTTGTTGAGGAGGCGTGGCCTCTGTGTTTATTAGGGGCAGGGAAGGAATTGTGGCATCTGTTAGTCTCTAAAAATTAAGGAGGTGTGGCGTCTGTGTCAGTCAGTCACAGTGAAGGAGGTGTGGCCCCTATTTATTAGTCCCAGTGTAGAAGGTTTGGCCTCTGTGTTTAAAGTCAGTAACAGTGAAGGAGGTGTGGCTTCAGTGTTATGTTGTGGAGGTGTTGCCTCTGTTTATCAGCCCCATTAAAGAAGGTGTGGCTTCTGCATCAGTCAATTCCAGTGTAGGAGGTGTGGCCTCTGTGTTTAAAGGAGGTGTGTCTTCTGTGTGAGTCATAAAGAAAGATGTGTGTTTATTAGTGCCAGTGATGGAGGTGTGGCCTATGTGTTTGTTGAGGAGGCGTGGCCTCCATGTTTAATAGTCCCAGGTAAGGAATTGTTAGTCTCTAAAAATGAAGGAGGTGTGGCTTCTCTGTCAGTCAATCCCTGTGTAGGAGGTGTGGCCTCTGCTTATTCGTCCTAGTGATGGAGGTGTGGCTTCTGTGTCAGTCAATCCCTGTGTAGGAGGTGTGGCCTCTGTGTTTAAAGGAGGTGTGGCTTCTGTGTCAGTAACAGTGAAGGAGGTGTGGCTTCAGTGTTTGCTGAGGAGGTGTGGCCTCTGTGTTTATCAGTCCCATTAAAGGAGGTGTGGCTTCTGTGTCAGTCAGTCACAGTGAAGGAGGTGTGGCTTTAGTGGAATGTTGTGGAGGTGTGGCCTCTTTTTATCAGTCCCATTAAAGATGGTGTGGCTTCTGTGTTTAAAGGAGGTGTGGCTTCTGTGTCAGTAACAGTGAAGGAGGTGTGGCTTCAGTGTTTGTTGAGGAGGCGTGGCCTCAGTGTTTATCAGTCCCATTAAAGGAGGCGTAGCTTCTGTGTCAGTCAGTCACAGTAAAGGAGGTGTGGCCTATGTGTTTGTTAAGGAGGTGTGGCTTCTGTGTTTATCAGTTCCATTAAAGGAGGTGTGGCTCCTGTGTCAGTCATTCACAGAGAAGGAGGTGTGACCTCTGTGTTTGCAGAGGGGGTGTGGCCTCTATGTTTATTCGTCGCACTGATGGAGGTGTGGCTTCTGTGTCAGTCAGTCTCAATGAAGGAGGCGTGGCGTATATGCTAAAAGTTGTAGAAGTACTGGTGTCACAGCCTTTCTTGTATTTAAAAGAGTCGGCTAGCTTAACTATGCTTAACTATACACAATGTTAATACAAATGTCTGCACAAACTGTACAAACACTTGCTGTCCCTCTCGTACCTCTGTCCGGAATTTCTGCAGCACTGACAGCGACTCATGATACAGGAAATCCGACCACTCTATCTGCCCTTTCTTCTCGGGGTCAAGAGCAGCGAACTGGGCCAGCACCTCCTCCTCCTGATCGTCCGTCAGATCCTTCTCAAACAGCTGCTTGGACACAAAGTGTCTGTATTGCAGGAGCTCGTCTGAGACGAGACAGGATTCTGCAGGAACGGAGCAGAGAACTGAACCTCAACCATCATCAATCCTGGCTCAGAGACACAGAGCTAATTAGCACACACTGTGATGAATGAACTGATGTTTTTAATAAGCTAGCACCATCTGAGGTCCACGCTTAGGTTTCCTACAGGTAGCACAGCTGCGGACAAAGGGGTCATGACTAGACGTGTGTGTGTGTGTGTGTGTGTGTGTGTATGTATGTTTGTGTGTGTGTGTGAAGATGTACCAGGGATGATCTTGCACTGCTTGAATGTCTCCATTAGGCTGTACATCTCCTCTTCAGTCAAGAGCAAGTTCACGTTGTCCTGAGAAAAGAAATTAACATTAGCAAAGAAATTTCCATATTGGATTTCATTACTGTTTTATAAAGTGATCCTTTATAGATAACTTTCTGTAAGTGATGGAGTCTTACGTTACACATGCTCATGCTCCATCGAAATGCTCTTTAAAAAACAGAACAGACATTGGACATGTCTTCACTTCATGTTGAGAATCCTCTTAAAACACTTTTGTGCTAATTAACATGATCCTGAGTGTTCAAATTGGGCAGTGAAGAGACAGCAAACTCTCACCAAATGGTGCTTTGGTCTTGGGGAACAAAAACTGATGGTGGTATGGTGTAAAAGGTACAACTCCCAACAACATAAAGAGGAAACGCTGTACAGTATGTGTGGATTTACTGGCAGGTGGCTGTGGACATCATGTGCACACAAAATCTCGGAATCACCAAGTCTTAATTAATTAGTTTGTTTAATCACTTGCACAGTGACTACAGTATGTGCACAAGGGTAAAAAAAATGTTTGCCTTGGTGCCTGTTCCTAGGTGTCCACATCTCAGAGGATCTGTCCCTCGGTCCCACAATAACACTTCAAACTTCAAAAGTGCGACAGCGTCTTTACTTCCTGCAAAGACTGAAGAAAGTTTATCCATCTCCACAGATTCTAAAAAGGTTTTATCGTTGCACTATTGGTAGCATCCTGATCTACTCCATCACCGTCTGGTATGGCAGCTCCAGTGTGTCAGTAACGAAAGCCCTACAAATGGTGGTGAAAACCCCTCATCACAGGACACAGTATCGTCAGAGACTCCTCCCACACCAAGTCATACACTTTTTGACCTCCTTTCATCCAATAGAAGATACAGGAACATTCACACCAGAACCAGAAGATCCGGGTCCAGCTTCTTTCCCACACCTTATACTGTACCTACCCACACCTTATAATTTGCAAGATGCCAATATTGTACTCATGTATATACACTACTATTTTACTATTACACTTCTGGTAGATGCTAAACTGAATTTCGTAGCTTAGTCCCTGTACTCTGCAATGACAATAAAGTTGTAAACCTGCCTGTGGGATCACTTGTACTTTTTTCAAAATGCTCTGTCATTTTTGATCATTTGAATCTGTAAAGGGTCTACTTTAATTTTTGTACGTCACAATGTGGACAAATCACAGTGCTTTTGTAAACCGTTTCAGGACTGAAAAGACTTCACAGCATGCTGTTACGGGAAAACAATGAATGGTGCAATAGTGTGATGTGCCTAAGATTAACACCCCAAATTACAATTAACAAATTTCTAATAACATTACGTGCAGGAGTGTTTTATTCCTCTTCTACCACACAGTAACTTTCCATCAATTTATATTTTAATTATTTTAATAGTTACGTACATAGGCGTCACGGTGGTGTAGTGGTTAGCACTGTCGCCTTGGATCTCCAGGGTCCGGGTTCGATTCCCGGCCAGGCTCGAATCCTAATTCGAATTCCTAATTCCTGTCTCTGTGTGCATGGAGTTTGCATGTTCTCCCCGTGCTTTCCTCCGGGTACTCTGGTTTCCTCCCACAGTCCAAAGACATGTAGGTTGGGTTAATTGGCATTCCCAAATTGCCCGTAGTGTGTGAAGGGGCATGTGAGTATGTGTTGTGCCCTGCGATGGATTGGCACCCTGTCCAGGATGTACCCTGCCTTGTGCCCTAAGCCTCCTGGGATAGGCTCCAGGCCCGCGCAACCCAGAATACAGGATAAAGTGGTATAGAAGATGAGTGAGTGAATAAAAGACACATCATCTGTTTAATCCATCCACACAGTAGTTACATGTGCATCGTCAAAGCAGTTTGGTTCCTGTTATTAATTATGTTCTATAATCAGTTGTTCCCTCACCAGGCTTTTATTTCTTTCTTTAGCTTTAGAAGTTAACAAGACAAGCTTGTCTTATTAAGAGAAACCGCTGTCTATTTCTATTGTAGACTATCTCACGGTGGAAAACCTTGATTTACAGCATTACCTGAGTCCTCCCAAAGTATTTAAAATAAATATCTGCTTACAAAAAATACTTCACCCAATATCAAAGATTATGTCTTTTTGTGCTAAGTGACAGGCATCAAGGTGGCACTGTGGTCTCGCACCTCTACGGTGGAAGGTCTGAGTCCTGCCTTGGGTTTCGGCATGTTCAAAGAAATACAGATTATGTTAATTGGCGTTTCCAAATGAATTAACTGGTGTTTCCAGTGAATAAACTGTTAATATAAAAAGATAAAGACGTGTGTGTGTGTAAAACATATTTTATTTTGTGTCTGTATGCGTGTGTGTACAGTACAGCGTGCATGTAAATCAAAAGCAAGTCTCATTAACGAGGTTAACAATCCATTTTCTCTCTCTGCTCAAGGCTCAGCCTGCTCTTTGTGTCTGTGTGCGCACACTCTCTCTCTGCTCTACACAGCCGTGATTCCGTTAGTGTGGAGACGATTAGAGACGTTTAATTTTCCGATAAAACAGTGTGCATGTGAGGGGGGGTAGGGTAAACCGTGTAAGACGAGAAGGGGGAGAGGGGAGGGGCTCCTTACTTTAGCTTCACACACACACACATACACAGTGCCTGCGCGCACAAACGGAAACACTTATCTGTCGGGATTTATTTTTACTTTTAGTGCAGGTCAAGTCCAGGTTAATTTGTTTTTTTTTATTTTATATTTTGTGTTAATTATTTTTATGTATTTATTTTTGGGGGCTGTAGAACGAATAATTTGAGTTTCCATTATTTCTTATGGGATAATCCGATTTGGTTTATGAGTGTTTTGGATTACGAGCCCGCTTCCAGAACGAATTATGCTCGTAATCCGAGGTTCCACTGTATTAGAATGAGTGGATTCATATAAACCTGTGGTTTTGGGCCACCACACTATGGTCAGAGCTGCTGTCATAGAAAATGAATCAATACCTCTGACCAATCAGATTCAAGAATTCCACAGTGCTGTGATATAACTCAGGATCATGTCAAAAGATTCTGTAACTGACAAAGACCAACTTTTCTTTTAAAGCACAAGTTCTTTTTAAGCTCTTTGTTACATCTTGCTATTCTTTCTCTCTGTCTGTAAGAGAAGTGGGTGAGACATAAAGCAGATGAAGAGAGGATAATAATCCCAGTGATTAATTGGGCTCTTGAAAAGGCCCGTTGAGTTCGTGGTGCCTGAAGGAGGAAGCTCTCAAGATACAAATGCACCCAGGTCTCTTTGATATCAAAAGCTGCTCATCCTCATACAGACCTCTTACTTCGCCTTTCTAATGCACCCTTTTAAAGGCTGTTAGCGCCAGGGGCGACTGAGAGGCACGTTTTTATCGGCTTCATTTCAACAAAAGCTCATGACCAGTGTTGAGAGCACCAAGCTTGGGGAGATTAAATGTTTAGACCTATTTTACTTTATGCATTTACAAGGTGTGTACTTATTGACGAATAATAATGTTTGTGAGGAGGGATCTCCATATCACTGTGTAGCCATAAAACCAAGAGCATTTTAGCCATTTTTTGCATTACCATATTTTAATAAATATATATTGGTGTTAGGATTGTGTAATCTAGAGTTTAATTTCCTTTTTTTGTTTCAGAAATATGATGCATTATTCAGGAATATGAATATAAATGAAAAAACATAAATTGATCACACAGGTTAAAAAAAAGCACAATAGCACATATACATATGATTACTTGTTTTTATGGTGGTTTCTGAATGTTTCTATGACCAATAATTATAATAATACGTGCCTTTGGTGTGTTTGACATTTCTGCAACATTCCCATATATAGTGGAACCTCGGATTGCGAGTAACCTGTTTTGACAGCTGCGTCACATGATCACTCGTATAGTCAACGCGTGTATTGTTTACTATAACACTGTGAGCATCTTTTATTTTGTATGTGTATGTTTATTTTGTGCGTATGTGTGTTTAGGATGACTTTCACACAGACACACACACACACCAGTTTACTGTGTGTGCGTGTGTGAAAGTCGTCCTACACAGCAGCCACCTTGCCCCACTCCTTGTCTGCAAGCTAGTGTGTGTGTGTGTGTGTGTGTGCATGTGCGCTTGGTTGAGTGAGAGTCTCTATCAGTAAACTGGTGTGTGTGTCAGTGTGTGTGTGTGTGTGAAATCACTACAGCCATGATTATTTTTAGAGGTAAAGTGCAGGTTAATTTGTTAAATTTTTACTTTATATTTTGTATTAATTATATTTATATGAATATTTTTGGGTTGTGGAACAAATCATCAGAGTTTCCATTATTTCTTATGGGGGAAATTTGCTTTGATATATGAGTGTTTTTATATACAAGCTTGCTTATGGAACTAATTATGCTCACAATCCAAGGTTCCACTGTACCCATATTCCAGTAAACTCACTCATTCACTCACTCACTCACTCTATCATCTACTATACCGCGTTATCCTGTATTCAGGGTCACGGGGTGCCTGGAGCCTATCCCAAGTGATGAGGCGAGGTACACCCTGAACAGGGTGCCAATCCATCGCAGGGCACACACATGTATACACACTCACACATTCATTCACACACGTTGACCAATTTGGAAACGCCAATTAACTTAATCTGCAGGTCTTTGGACTGTGGGAGGAAACCAGAGTACCCAGAGGAAACACACCAAGCACGGGGAGAACATGCAAACTCCATGCACACAGAGCCGGGAATTTGAACCTGGACCCAGAAAGTTTATTTGGGTAAACCTTGCACATTTTAAAGGCAGTGATAATTCACATTGTGAACCTTTGAGATGTATTGCGATTGCGATTTTAACTTCAAAATTTAATTATTAAATGTGTTTATTATTAATTGTATTTATTTAAATAGACAAAAAACAAATAATGACATTAGAAGTGACAGCACGAAATCAACTTACATTTCTGGTCTCGCATACATATTATTTTCTGAATTCGCTCTTGCACCACTTGGCCACCATGATGGCATGTGTGATTTTTATTTTTTTGTTTTTGACGTTTTCTCATTTAGCATGATGCCTGCAAGTGCTACATATTAATTATTTTTATTAATATTTAAAAAGAACCAAATTAGCCAGTCAGTCATTAAAACCACACACACACACACACATACACACACGACTAGTTTAAAGCAAAGAATGCCCTCAAGAGGCTTTTGATTCAACAGTTTTACTGTACCATTTAGTATGTTCAGTTGTACCTCTGGCAAAATATGAATTATTGAGTACTGTATGTATTGCACAAGAATATATTGTGACTTCGATTTCTGAGTGATTAATTGTGCAATTACTATTACAAAAGGCTTTGTATTCGACAGAGATTTAAAAAATGACAACGGTAAATTATGGACACTTAATAACCACTACACTAATAATCACTAAACCAACAAAAAATATTTTCTTAATATAATTGTTAATATTAAAGCTGCACTTTGCATATCTATCTATCTATCTATCTATCTATCTTTCTATCAGTGGCGGCTGCTCTAAGACTACAAGGGAAGCTCCGCTTCCTCTACTATGTCAGAAAATAAATGCTCATATATGCA
>JAQQZS010000009.1:24266741-24280367 GCA_030068045.1 Platyallabes tihoni | reverse complement strand
ACACACACACACACACACACACAGACTCCTTCTAATTCACCTTCACAGACACACACACACACACACACACACACACACACACCTCTCTCACGACGCACACACTCACAAACATGTATACACAAACACACTCATACTCATGATAATACTCACACACTCACATCTCTGTCTCACACGCCGGCACGCAGAAACACACACACCCACACACACTAACAAGTCACATGTCTCACACACACATCACACACATACTAACACACACATCACTAATGTTAACACCCAGACTCACACACCACACACACAAACATGCACAAACACATTTACTCGTCACACACAGACTGACACACCCACACGTCACACACACCAAACACACACACACACACACATCAATCTCTCTCTCACTCTCTCACACACACACACACACACACTCAACAAATATTTCATGCCGTGACGTGTGCAAGTTGTGCGGTGCAACCGGGTGGCGATGGCTTTTTCGAGGTCTTAACACACTCAAATAACCCACAGGTTGTGCGGTGCTCCCGGGGTGGCGATGGCACCGGGTGCTTGGGCCCGTCAACGTTGCTTGTAACTATATTTATTATTGTTGTTGTTGTTGTTTTTATTATTGTTATTACTATTTTAGCTATATAATTGCCATTTATTATTAAAACTAAAGTATTTAAAATTAAGTTGCTGCATAATAATAAATATAATAAATATAATAAATAATAAAATATAATAAATATTTGTTTTATAGTTTAAATAATTTATGTATATTAGTGTTTTGTTGTTGTGCAGTAATATAGAACTTATTATAGGAATATTATTTACATTTTAATTTTGTACATTGTGTACAAGTATATTGTAATTGACATTTTTTTCCTACGTTTGTATTATTATTATTATTATTATTGCAAAGCTCACACGTTTTTTATTCCATTTCTTTTCACTAGCTGCAGTTTTCCCTTTTTAGTCAGAGCGTTTGTTGTTCATTGAGGAAGGTCAGGCTCAGTATAAGCACCGTGGGCGCGTCTCACCGTGACTCATTTTACACATAACAAACACCTAAAAGTGTGATGATGCAAACTGGACCGTCAGGCCGCTGTTTTTCCAGCTCTTTTGTGAAGCTTGTAGCGACTATATCACAGTGAACAGGCGGAAGGGGTGCAGTCGGGAGTGCACGGCTCAATCCTCAGAGCTGATAATAATCTCAGTATCACATTAACAACTACATTGCTTAATTAGCTTTTAGAGCTTTGAAAACATGGTGTTTGACTGGAGTTAATGTATTTCTGCAGTGCTGAATTGCATAGAACTGCTCGCTGAAAATTAAAGGTGCTTTTAGTGGTTTTTAAAACCAAAATACTGTATTTTAATATTTAGTGAAGTTCTTTTAACATATTTCTCATTTATAATAAGATATCAGAAAAAAAAAACCAGAGCCTCTGTAGACCGCCAACAATGTTTCAACTTTCATGTCAATCAAAGCAGAAAGTTGTACTTAATTTTAAAATAAAGATTTTTTTTTGCCATTCCACTGTCGCCTTGCACCTCCAAGGTCTGGGTTCGATTCCCGCCTCTGTTTGTGTGGAGTTTGCATGTTCTCTTGGTGGGTTTCTTCCAGGTTAGCCGGTTTCCTCCCACAGTACAAAGACATGCAGATTAGGCTATTCATTATATCTTCCAAAATTGCCATGTGTGTGTTTGTGTATGTGTGTGTGCCATACAATGGATTGTGGCACCATTGGTCCAGGGTACACTCCTGCAATAGGCTCCAGGCCCCTTACTACCCTGTATACTGGATAAAGCAGTATAGACAATGAGCAAGTGAGTGAGAATTTCACAAAAAAAACATTATAAACAACTTCACAATTCAGTAAAGATACAAATTCCACAAAAAGGATAAACAGTAGACTATCATCTACTGGACACACAATAATTACCAGACAAATAAATGCTTTACATATTCAGGAGGGGAAAAAGAAAACTCCATTATTCCTCAATCATTTGTTTAAAATCTTGAGACCTCTGTATTTGTCTGTATTTGGGGGTGTCATTATAACTGACATATGGATGCAATTTCTTGCCAATTCTGAACCCACACACCTGACACACATTGTCACGGTGACTCAGAGCATCTTGGAAATATCAAATTATAGTCACATTTCGTCAGACAGAGTGCATCTTTTAGTTTGAAAAAAATCAAGATTAGCTCGACAGAATTGTACATGCTAACTAATGTAATGTCTTTATATGACAGTGAAAATTGACTGACAATTTGACAATTTTGATTTTATATGTATTCAGATTTATGCTTAAGTGTAGGCAAGTAATAAATTAATACCTCACCGAATGAACACTCACTCACTCATCGTCTATACCGCTTTATACTGCATACGGGGTCGCAGGGGGCCTGAAGCCTATCCCAAGAGATATAGGGCATGAGGCATGTACACCCTGGTCACCCTGGACACACGCATACACACTCATTACACACATACACACTGTGCCACACAGTGCTTTTTGGCCCCGTCTCTTTCATGTTGCTTTTTGTTAGATTTTCTGATTTTTTGACTTGCAGGTCCTTTATCCTTGGTATTTGTTTCAGATTTCCTTGTTCATTTATAAAGCTTGTTGCTTTGACCTGCTTTTTTTTTTTTTTTTTTTTTTATCTATAAAAGGTTTACCAGTTAAAAATCAAGATGCTTTGCAAATTAGGTCCAGTTTATTTCTGCTTTTGGTAGCCGTGGAAACACCAGACCCCTAATATTTTTTGTGAAAAAGTAGGACAAAGGAAAAACTGTTCTCTAAATACAGACATTTACACAGCCATCCTTTTTTCTGAACCACTTTTGCACCTTGAACCTGTACTGTATGGACCATCACACCTATATTTATCTGCATCCTGAAAGTGTAGGTGCAGTCCAGCGTTATAGTTCGGACATTTGGACCCACATTAGTAAAGTCAAATCCTCAGGGCAGTGACAAGCCGGGTGTCAGTGAATTAATATGCATTGTTTTTAATTTGTACAACTTTATTTAAACAAATCCGTGTAATCAATTACTTTCTGAAAACATTTTGTCAGTTTGAAGAATGTGACATTAAATACAAAAACTTATATGAGTATGAGATAGTACTGCATGAGGAATCACAAAGGAGTTTTCATTTTTTGCAAAGGAAAAGTACTCGAACTAGTTACTTTTATCAGAAAGTAATTCTGGAATGTAACTGATTACTTTTTAATGACAGTATTTTGTAATGTACAGTAATTAGTTACTTTAAAAAGTAACGTCCCTCAACACTGGTCATAACAATGAGAACAGGGTTCTGCATGATGCCGCAGAAAAGATACTTTAATTTAGGGTTTTGCTTTAATTGATGCATGAGTGAGTGGAAATATATAGAGTAAAACTGTCTGCACAAATGCAGCCATCTCTAGTCCCTGCCTAGTCACGGATGCAAAGGTTTAATCAGGTTCATGCGTAAAGATGATGCCTCATGCTCTCAGGATGACTCTTTCGCACTCTGAGTCCTCTAATATACCCGTGCCGTCAGGGAATAAAAGCTCCATAGATGTGATAATCTGGTCATTCAGTACATTCAGGTCGTCAGCTGACTTTACTTTATTGCCACATAACGTTGCCGAGTCTAGACCTGAGCGACTGAATCAACCCCAGATCATAACACTGTCTCCAGAGAGCTGTACAGTGGACACTATGCACGATGGGTGCTTCATGTGCTTCCCTTCTTACCCTGACACACCCATCGCTCTGGAATAGGGCCAGTCTGGACTCATCAGACCTTATTCCATTGTTCCAGGAAAGTCTGATCTTTATGCAAACTGATTTTTAAACCACATTTCTTCCGTGAAGTTGACTATTCAGCATTATCCTTCCAGGTTAGTCCGACCAAAAATTTGTTTGATAATTGCATCATTTTTTTCCAGGGTAAGTGGGGGACGGGCGGGGCATGGTGGTAGGGTTCATATTTGTTAATATTATTTTTGAAACCCATTTTGTTTACAGGATGCCAATTTCAAATACAGACGCAGATAATGGGATTGCATTACTTCCTAAGAAGCTGGCTTCCAATTATAAACCCAATTTAAAACTCATTTTAGATGTTAATGTAATGCAGGAGATCTGAATTCTGCACTCTATAAGAGACAGTTCCATTATGTATACACATCACAGTGTTGTGTATTTGAAGAAAGGAAAAAAAAAAAAAGAAAAAGAAAAGAAAACAGCACCCTGGAGCTGGAACAACAGTTCTTGGACCACTTCAGCATACACACCTCATCCATCTGCTTCCTCATAACATCGAAGCAAGGCTAAGCACTAAACCCAACACTTCGGCAGGAACAGGACGGAAATATACGAGGAGGCTTTAGGCTCTCTCTGGATTGATTAAGAGGTCACTTATCGGGGCGGTGCTACATCAAGAAATAATTCTGCCAGTCCGGACCGCTGACATCCATTAAGTGTTAAAAAGGGAGTCAGCACCTTTGCAGGCAACTGTTTTAATTAAATCTGTCGGATATCTGGTTTAATGCACTAGCTGTCACTGCACGTAGAGCAGCGCGTCATTACTCTTATCAGCGTATGTTCAGGAGGGAGAAATGGAGCTATAGTGTTGATTATAGGCTGCTGTGCTCATCAGTCATGGTAACAAATTATAGGTTTGTGCAGAGAAAAAAACTGACTAAGAAATTAATAAGGGTGATAGTTGGTTGTAAAATGTGTTTCTACCAGTGAAAATCTAACACGATTAGAAGTGTTAGATTAGAAGTAGTTTGGGATTTGAACTGTTGATCAGTTGGCTGTCCAGTCCTTAAGGAATGTCCTAATGCTATAGTCACACTGGACAGAAGTCTAGTGAAGTGTTATTTATTATAATAAGATTAAATCACTTTTTTCTGTTATTGTCAAAGGTTTGTTTGGGATTTGTTGCGTTCCCATTTCATTCCATTTGCACAGATTTGACAAAAGTCTCAATTTTAAGTAAACATTATACATGTAATTTTTTGATTTGGTAAAGTTTACTGTTCAACATTTCATCATGGAAGGAGTCTCCAGTGACGTATCTTCTATACCGCTTTATCCTGTATTCAGGGTCGCGGGGGGCCTGGAGCCCATCCCAGGAAGTTTAGGGCACGAGACAGGGTACACCCTGGACAGGGTGCCAATCCATCTCAGGGCACACACACATACACACACTCACACATCCATTCACACACTACAGGCAATTTGGGAACGCCTAACCTACATGTCTTTGGACTGTGGGAGGAAACCGGAATACCTGGAGGAAACCCACCAAGCACGAGAAGAACATGCAAACTCCACACACAGAGACAGGAATCGAACCTGGCTGGGAATCGAACCCGGACCCTTGAGCTGCAAATGCTAACTACTACACCACCGTGCCGCCCTGATGAAATCACATTTACTTATTTATTGTTATTATTAACTTCAAGAAATAAAAAATGTGTACATCCTTTATAGCTCCATAATAAATAACAACAGTAACCTCTTTTTTTTTAACAACATTAGATATTAGATATGGCTATAAAGAGCTAGGGGTTAGCACTGTCACTTCACTCCTACAGGGTTGGGGGTTCGAATCTCAAACCTCCAGTCTGTGTATGGAGTTTGCATGTTCTCCTCGTGCTTGATGGGTTTTACTCTGGATACACTTGTTTCCTCTCACGGTCCAAAGACCTCCAGTGTAGGCAGCCTGATGATTTCAAATTGCCCACAATTCCCCCTGCAACCCTACACAGGATAAGTTTTATAGATACATACAGTATGGATGTTGTAGATGTTGGAAAAATTGCTGTCATATAAGAGGAATAAAATATTATGGGATGTGCTACATTTAGTAAAACTAGGACTTTGTGGTACATAAAAGGCTAATACGGTTTCGATTTTGTCTTTTAGTTAAAAACACTCCGCAAAAGAGATATGAGCTTCACAAAAAAACTGAAAATAACAAAGCGCAACGCTTGGCTGAAACTGTATCCTATCTGTAATGACCCACTTCCCCTGTTCAGGCCTCTGAAGACCTGCAGGAGTCGATTAATTATGAAATGAAGTGACAGTGGAACGGATGGCAGCGTGTAGTGCTCTTTTAATTGGAACGGAACCTCACCTTGGTTCGGTAATGAAAACACATGACAATTTAATGCAGTTAAATCCGTATTAGGTGTGATAAATTTCATGGAAGCGGCAAAATCGGATGAACTCAACACCTGGATTTAGAGAGTTGAGATCACAAGCATATGTGTAAGTGTGTGTTCCCGTACCTGTCCCTGGAACGATAAGCAGGACATCTTTAATTCATTACAGCAGCACTTCATCAAGATCGGACTATTTGAAAGTGGGATGCCTTTTAGACTTTCGAGCACATAATGAATAGAAAGTGCATCAGGCCAGACGCCGAAAGGTAGAGCAAGAGATGGAAGAGAGGAGCAAACAGGAGAGGCCTCCATCTTATACGATTATCACTTAACGTCAAAGTTAATAGGGTTTACGGTAAGAGGAAGGCTCTCTATTATTTATTTCCCAAATGAACAGTGGGCTCTCCATACAGTCGATGTACTTAAGCACCCACTTTCTTTTCTTTTTTTCTCTAGTCAAAAAAAAAAAAACAAGAAATGTGTACAAAAGTAATAAAAAAGACTTTTGCATAAATGTTATTGTCAATTAACACTATGTCCACAGATGGTTCTTCGGTATTAAACCATGTTAGAAGGCCTTGATTCGCTTTCTAAATGTAATCATGTGTTTATATTTCATCACTTGTTCTAATATGTTTCTATAGGATCTAATCATTTCTGTAGTAATAACATGGAGCCCTCAGGTGGAAGCTTTACATGAACAAGTTTGAACTTTCTCTTATTATTATTGGTCATAACATTATTCATGAACAGAGGTTTACTTAGCACTTTTGGAAGACGTCTTCAGTGTCAGGGGTTTGTAACAGTCAGGTGTAAAGCTATAAATGAGTGAGTTGTTATTTCTCTATCAAATTTCAAGCTCAGTTTTGTCATGTTTGTTGTTTTAACTTTTTTAACAGAATGTTAAATCAGGTCCATCAGGTCGCGACCTCAAGCGTATGCTCACTATACAGTATACAGTCTACAGTACATGGGTCATGCAGCAGGACAACGATCCAAAACACACCAGCATGTCCACCTCTTAATGGCTCAACAAACAAATTTAAGGTTTTGGAGTGACACTGTCAAAGTTCAGACTTAAATACGATTGAGATCCAGTGGCATGACAGGTTAAACCCTCCAATGTGGCGGAATTAAAACAATTCTGCAAAGAAGAGTGGGCCAAAATAACTCTACAGCGATGTGAAAGACTCTTTGCCAGTTATTACAAACACTTGCAGTTGCAGTTACAGTACTGACGCCAAGGGTGGCACAACCAGTTATTAGGTTTAGGGGCAATTACTTTTTCACATAGAGCCTATTTTCTTGTCTGTGTAATATTAAAATTTATTTGATGATCCAAATCATTTAACTGTGACAAATTTCTGGTGAATGAAGGTTTAAAAGTGATTGACACGTACAGAAGACTTCAAGTACAGTACGGTGATGAGACTCTTAACCGCAGTAAAATATTTTAATGGTGGAAACGTTTTAAAGAAGCCAGTATGTCCGTTAATGACGATCCTGAACGAGGTGGCTCAGAGCCCACTGTAGACTTTCCAGTGAGAGAGTGGAACGTCTGATTCTTGAAAATCTGTGGAATACTTGTCACCAATCGTTTGTGTGAATGTACACACAATCATTCACCAACACCAACTGCACATTACAGGAACTCAGCTGGAAGTTATTTCCACATCCCCTGTACAGTCCTGACCTCGCTCCAAGCCATTTCCACATGGTTGGGCCATTAAAGGTGTTCCTGGGAGGCCGGCGTTCAGACATGAAGCAGGTAGTCCGATCATGACCATCGTTACCTTCTTGTAATATTGGTTTCATTTTAATGAATTACATTTACATACTGTAGACATATCTACACAAGCCACGCCCAAACATTTTTATCACATAATTCTTTGATTTGATGCAAACTCCAGCTTCAGACTAGACCATCCCCTGGCCCATGTTCTGCTCTGTGATGTCAGGAGAGTTAATGGGTGTGTTAAAAGAAAGAGGAAAACACTTCAGTCAGTTGTGCTCTGCTATTAAAGTGGCAATTTCTCCACCGGACTCAACCAGCGGAAAATTCTCCATTATGCTAATGTGATTAGCCACCTCCGCACATCCTCAACAATTACCGCAGGCTTGTCCCAGCCAATGACGTGCCACATCCATTAACAAGAAAATGCTGTTAGAATAAAGAAATGGAGGGAAAAGGGAAAATCCTTTTAATATTTTGTCTTGTCACATGTTAAGGATGGAAGCTGGGTTCATTTTAGTCGTAGTTTTATTCTAGTGATGAAAGTGGCACTTTTTACGAATTTTGTCTTTAGTCTTTTATTTCTTTCTTTTTCTCTTTCCAAAAATTCTAAACCATGACTTCCTTTTTCATAATTTTTCTTATGAAAACTTTGCAAAGTTTATTTAACATTGATTTTTTTCCTTAAAATACTGAGAATTAATTTTTTTACATTTACCATAATAAAACATCTCTATCCATATTTCTTGAAATTTGCCCTATTTGAAAGATTACAGATGTTTTTAAATAAATGTTTATTTGTGTGTGTGTGTGTGTGTGTGTGTGGCACTGGGTTGTGCTCTTATTCAGTGTATGCAGTCATGTGACCATGTTCCACCGCCCTGAAACTTATTAGCTATATCTCGACACCAGGGTTCAGTCTATTAAGTTATGATCGCTGGCCTTGTTGTAATTTCAATATTATTTCAAATAATTAAACCTGATTAAGACTGAATTTAACTTCAAATAAACCAAAACAAGTGTGAATGCAGAACGGACAAAACAGCAGCCTGGGAGATTAATTCCATCTAAAGTGTTCACTTTACTGTACATTCCCAACCTTTTGCATTTATGTACAATATAAAAATCTTTCAGACATCTTTCTGTTTCATCCAGTGTTTAAAGGAATTAGATTGAACTAAAGAACACATTCAAAGCACATAGCAGAAAGAGCCATATCAACTGCACTACCTCAGGTTAGATGCAATGTGTGTTCAAGTCAAACCGGGATTTTGATTGTGCAGAATAACAGAACACTGTGACAAAAGTAAAAAAATATTTTTCTATATAACCCCCTGCTACACTAATGCACTCATCCCAGTGTTTCACTAGTGCCTGGATACCGTAAAGGTAGAAAGTTTTCTGAGAACGCCAGAGCCATGATCAGACTATCCAGGAACTCCTTTAATGCATTTTGTGACCCAACATGAAGTAACGTCACTGTTACGACTATCAACTTAATTATACTCCAACATCTTGTCCTGAAGTGCTTTTTTTCCCTCTTATACCAACACCCCAACTATTACATGTGCACCTTTTATAGATTTATTTGAAACCATTTAGGTAAACCTATAACTTGTTGGTGTCGCAGAAAATTAAGCAACACCTGATTAGTCACAGTTGAGAAAACAAAAGTCTTCAGAATTCAATCTGAGTGTAAATCATGCTGCAAGCTTGAATAAGGAAGAATGCTATTGTTAAAGTGAAAGATATATGGAAAAGGTTAGAGTTGAGCTCTAATGCACTCGAGCTGTGCTGGCAAGCATGAGATCCACTCAATCACTGTCTATAAGAGAATCAGATAATCATTGACTAGACAAAGTGGGATTTATTGCATGTGTCATCGTCAGGACACTCAATTTCATTATAAAATTATATAGACGGCATATGTCTTTGTAGAACATGAGATGGATGCTGATAAAGAAGAACCAATTCGCTGTTACAGAAACTTAAAGCTGGAAGAAATATGTTTTCTGACAAGGCCCGGAGAAGACCAAGAAAGAAGAAGATTGCCTCCGGTTGTGAGCGTGTGTGTGTGTGTGTGTGTGTGTGGTAGATAATCATGTAACAGTGACTGGTATTAATGATGATGATGATGATGATGATCAATATTATTATTATTATTATTATTATTATTGTTATTATTGTTGTTGTTGTTTTTATTAGTGACGGTGGTGATGGTGGTAAGTGCGTCTTTAAATCAATCAGTAGTTGCAAAAAATTATATACACTATATATATATACAGTATATATATTCTTTTTTTAAGTATTTGCTGAATCATGAAACAGATGTTAGTCCACTCAGACCTTTTGAAGCTTCCCGTAAACATCAGTTGATGGCTCATGCTAGCATTAGTGAACAGAAAGCAAGAAGCAAGACGTTTGAATGTCTCCTCTCTTCATGCTAATGGATTTCATCTCCTTATCAAAGGCAATTTCTTCTTCCTCCAGCTGTAATGAACTCCTCCACCTCTTTATCCGTCTCTCCAAACGGTCTGCCTCATGCTTCTTTGGGGATTCTTTATACTGTATTAGCAGAATAGGTTTGACTACAGGGTTCAACATGGCAGAAATAGCAAATATGCCATTCAATCCAAGCAAAAATTTTGTTGTTTGTTTTTGGCTAAATATTTGTGTTTCTGTCTTTTCCTGTAGAAATAAATGCTTAAAATTTAAAGAAAAAGATGCCAATAGAACAAGATTGTTTTAAGCTTAAATGTCTTGAGAAATATGCTTAATAACAATATTTGGTATCATTTATATCTTATAAAAGGAAATTTAGATCAATTATAGATAGATATTTTCACTTATTAAGATACATAAGTAAACAAGTTCAGTGAAAAGTGAACAAAATTCAGTGAACAAGTAAAGAAGAATCTATAAAAAAAGCAAAAAAGTAAATTCATAAAACATAAACATTTACATACAGTACATTTGTATAATTCAACTAAATATATATTGCTAATGTCATATTTTAATTAATGGCATTAACAAATCAATGCAGCTTTGAAACAATGACAAAGCCAACATTGCCAGAAATAATAAATTAAAACTTTTCTCTTACATCACCACAGATCTAGCACAGATTCATACATGCCACAAAGAATGAAAAACAAACTGCATTCATGGATTGTGTGCATCGTCTATGGCACACACATTAAAATCATTGGATTGACATATACATTTTACATATATTTATAGATAATATAAGTTCTGTACACTTAATTAATTATTTAAGTGTACAGCGTTGGCCTAAAGTTTTGAGAATGAAACAAATAGAATTTTTTACAAAGTCAGCTGCTTCAGTGTTTTTAGATCTTTTTGTCAGATGTTACTCTGGTACACTGAAGTATAATTACAAGCATTTCACTTTTATTGACAGCTACATTAAGTTTATGCAAAGAGTGAATATTTGCAGTGTTCACACTTTTTTTTCGAAACCTCTGCAATTTGGCATGCTGTCAATCAATTCCTGGGCCGCATCCTGACTGATGTTCTTGTATAATCAATGCTTGGTCAGAATTTGTGGGTTCTTGTTTGTTCACCCACCTCTTGAGGATTGACCACAAGTTCTCAATGGGATTAAAGTCCGGGGAGTTTCCTGCCATGGACCCAAAATTTCGATGTTTTGTTCCCCGAGCCACTTAGTTATCACTTTTGTCTTATGTCAAGGTGCTCGTCGCCATCATGCTGGAAAAGGCATTGTTCATCACCAAACTGTTTGTGGATGGTTGGGAGAAGTTGCTCTTGAAGGATGTTTTTGTACCTGTGGCGACGGGCTCGTAGCCAGTGCACCCCATAACAGAATAGACACATTTGACACATTTTCTAGACAGTTTTATGTCTCAATAAAACCAGATGGGAACAAATGCTTAAACCCCACCACCAACTAGAGCTTTGGCAATGTAATTACAGAGTGACACAGACACACCATGACACAAGTAGAAATGGTCCCAATGCCCGTCCCATCTCATAACACTGTGCTCCGTATAGACTTGACACAGAAGCATAAATCGGACTTAAGGACTCCCCTTGCTCTCACATTCTCTGGTCATTACATCTTAACGACTCTCCCTAATCTCTCCTTATTACTGGTTCATCTTAATAACCCTCCTACCCTCCCCCACTCTTTAACCACTCTCCCCCTACTTTTACCTTCTCCATTGTTCACCTTTTTCAATTTAATACAACTCACTCACTCACTCGCTCACTCATCGTCTATAACACTTTATCCTGTATACAGGGTCACAGGGGGCCTGGAGCCTATCCCAGGAGACTTAGGGCATGAGGCGTGGTACACCTTGGACAGGTGTCAATCCATCGCAGGGTGCACACACACACACAATTTGGGAACACCAATTAGACTAATCTGCATGTTTTTGGACTGTGGGAGGAAACCGGTGCACCCTGAGGAAATCCAGATATCACGGAAAGAACATGCAAACTCCATGCACACAGAGACGGGAATCTAACAACTAAGCCACCATGCTGCTAATAAAAATTAGGGAAATGAGTGAGAAAATATGTATAAATCAAGATTATGAGATGACCAAGCCAAGGGTGATGGCAAGAAAAAACTCCTTGAGATAGGAGTAATAGGAAGAAACCTTGAGAGGAACCAGACTCAACAGTGAACCCATCCCCATTTGGGTGATAACGGATAGCAGGGATTGATCTGAAGTCATACTGTGTGTTAGGAGGCTGAAAGTTCACCTTATGAGCCCATTAAGGCAGGGGAGGATTCTTGACCCTGGAGGACGCAAATTTGTGGAACCCTACAAAATTCCCACAGACTGAAGGAGCTACAGTATGTACTTGGATGAGTAGAGAAAGTAGTAGTTTCAGCCCAAACCTTTAAAGAGAGATTTTCTGCTTGCTACCCAACCCAGGTGACATCACGTTCGCATTTTGTACAACGTGTAATGAAAAAAACACAAGTTAAAAAAAATAAACTAAATCAATCAATAATTTAATAATTTAAATAAATATATTCATATTTATATATCTCTTTTATAAATATATTAATATAAAGTAATAAATATGAATATAAAGTAAATCACATGAAAAAAAATTATAAATAAATAAATAAATGAATCAGAAAAAATGCATTTTTATGTAAAATAATGCATTTTTATTTAAAATTAAAAAGTATTTTACATAAAAATGCATTTTACATAAAACTGTTCTGTAAAACAATGTTTTCTTAAGAATTTAAACTTGAATAAATCATGTGACTTTTCTGTTTTAATGCACAGCTGTTCTGAAATGTTATAATACAAACTTTAAATAACAACATTTAATAGAGTAATACTTGCTGAAAATACCACTTAAAATAAATAAATAAAATTTTGCACCCAACTGTGTTAGTTGTCTAAAAATAAAAATTTGCATATTTTGATAAGCGAGCAGAAGTAAACCGCCAGTGTGGGCTTATAGCGCCTGAGGGTGAAGGCAGAGTGCAGTGTCTCTTTAACAACTAATGGGAATTGCTCATTAATTATTCATAAGCTCGTTGATTGAGGTCAGAGCTGTGTGGCTTTTCCTTTCACCATGAGTTTCCATAGATTGCATATCATTATCTAACCCTGCTTTAAGCTTGATTATTATAATTCATTCATTCATTCATCCTCTATACCGCTTTATCCTGTGATCAGGGTCGCGGGGGGCCTGGAGCCTATCCCAGGA
>JAQQZS010000009.1:24140713-24158022 GCA_030068045.1 Platyallabes tihoni | reverse complement strand
CGTCATGCGACCACGGTATTATTGAAAAAAAAATGTTATTGCGGTACGACGGTATTTACAATACCGTTACATCCCTATTACATTCTGCAAAAAAAATAATAAAAATTAGCTGTGATTGTAATTCCTTAAAGTGAACTTTACTGTATTTGCCACTTTAATAAAACATCCCTCACGGACTCTGATTTAAACAGGTTGGTTTAAGGTAAAGCTTTGCCGAGTCTCAGTGTTTGGTTTTGCAGCACAGACTCGGCCAGCGATTGATCCCATTCATAAAGCTGCCTGTTTTATCTAAGCCCTTTGAAGCTGTGAGTATTTTTAATGCTCTGCTGTCCTTCAGTGGCCGGCCGCACCTTGAAAGGCTGGGGATGTGATACAGAAACACACAGCGCTGGTTTGCTGGTACAGTGTATGTTCACGGTCACAGATCTATTAAAGAATGTTTAAACCAGGTATATTTACAATCTCGCGGTTTAAACGACTTCCGTTCTTGTCTATTTCAAATAATTAATGAATAGATCATGAGTTTGTTATGGGAAAATAATCATTGTCGGAGTGATGTCATGGAGACCATGTGACTGTTCCAGTTTTTCTTTGATGAAGCATTTTGCCAATGATTACAGTGGATTATACTATTATTGAAAATGTTATCCATTTATAATTACATTTGATTTGGTTCGGTTTGTCCCTTGGGAACATTGGAAGATTCTTTGCAGAGCCACTGGAGAAAATTTCATATTGTTTCCCTTTAATAATAATTATGATTTCTCATTATAGCTCTTTTGACCGATTCTTTTGAAATCTTCTGGATTGAATTTATAGATAAATATTCAAGATAACGAGAATTTTAGGTTTTTCCAAGAACTTGTGTGTTGATGGAAATTGTCTCACTAGATGTATTGTGAGGACAGGAATGGTTAGGGACAGTATGAGACAGTTTATTGCTCAAGCACTCGACTATCTGAAGAAGAGTGTAAACCATTTTCAATTCATACATGTTGAACTTATGTCTGATTATATACGTTATGTTCAGTGGCATTACTAAAGATTTTCCCAAGTCAGTCATTTTTTCAGTATAGTGCAATATAAAGATGATGCCCTTTTGTTTTTTTTTTTGTCAATTTCTATACTGTTCAAACTTTTTTTTGGAATTAGGATTGTAATAAAGACTTAAATTATTGACAAACTCTACATAAATTCACAGGTGTGCATGATTGTGCCAGTCTGTATCATATGATTTAGATTTTTCTACAATTAATTGTGCAGCATTAATTATAGTGGACAGTAATATTATTTTTTATTTTGTGTATTATTAATATTATTATTATTATTATAAAGATACCATTGATGGTGATGGTGATGATTGTCTCGAATATTTCTTCTCCGTCTCTCTGACAGAAATCCCAGAGGACGAGGCTCGGTACTGGTCCAGCAAACTGGAGAGCATCAACACCATGGGAATGCACGATGAGGTGAAGCACAACAACATTATTTATGAATATCTACTGTATATGAATGTATTGACTTTTGCAAATACTTTCTTCTGTTGTTTGTTTGTTTGTGATGATTTAAACAGCAGTGATTTTGAGAGCACATGATTATTAATTGTAGCACAAGATTTCTATAAGATTATTTTTTCAATGTTGGTGAAATGTCAGTGTTTTAAAGGAGGTGCTTACAGATCTTCCACTGACATGGTGCTGATGATGCAACCCCAGATCACAACACTGCCTCTTTACTGTTGATTCTTTACCATGTGACTTCACTAAGCGTTTAATTGATCTCCGGTCATGTTTTTCTTTTTTTTTTTTCGAATACATTTCTTCCACAAAGTTGACGGTTCAGCCGGTTCAAATCCTTCCAGGGTTTAATAATGTGTCGCAGGGGTCTTAACCCTGTTCCAGTCATTTCCAATCCCCAAACAGTTCTTGGCAATGGCAGTCTGGCACCTTGTCAGTAGAAATGTACTCTAATGCTCAGTTCCTTTATTCGGTTTTAAATGTTGAAGACTTGTTTGTTGTAGTTGATCCTCTTATTCTTTCTTTTTTTTTCTTAACCTGTCATCAGTTTTAGAGAGACCCCACTGGTTTGGTATGATCTCAGTAATCAGCATGTGTGTGTTTTGAGTGGTTAGTGTGTTGAATATTGAAAAATGAATATTAATACTATATTATAATACTAATTAATATGAACTAACGGTTGCTGAACATGATTTATTTGGTTTTTGTTGTGCAGTGCTAAAACACACCATTGTTGTGGAATTATTTCTGAAATACGTGCAGGTCTGTGTTATTCATAATGACTGTGATTTTACTTTGTCACATCAGTTCCCGCTGCAGGATGACGGAGTCGGACGCCTTCTACCTTTAGCGGCATCTCAGTGTTGTGAGTACTTGTACGTTTAGCACACCAGGTGGCGCCATGCAGCCACTTCACCATGTAGTCCGAGAGTCTTCTTTTCCACATGCAGCTCACTGTCAGATGTTTTAAAGTTGGACTGGTGCAATATATTGGTTAAAAACTAAATATCTAAACATCTAATTATTTTACCTCCTTTCACTTCTCTGCTGTTTGATTTGCCAGGCAGCCATTTCGGATGGCCAAGCTCACAGAGTATGTAATGATTATTTTGCCCTAATGCTACAGATTATTTCCTTATTCCCTAATGTCTCCCGACGGTGCCGTTTAGTGTCTTCCCTGCGCTCAACTGGTCGGCTCTAAGGTCTCGAGTCGAATCAGAGGAAAGCGGGGAGGACATTAGGCAGTGTGGAAAGTCTGGAGTGACACCCCATTACCCTTAAGGCTTTTTGCTCCGTTGATCCTTTCCTTTACAGTCCTTTTGCTTCCCCAGCTTAAGTGCATGTTCCCTAGTTTATATGCTGACATGGTTTTTCTCAGTTCCTAGTCATGAAGGAAATCATACAGTAAAGCAAAAAGACACACAGCTAATATCTTATTATATCACAGAACTGTTAAATCTTGATGCTGATTGGGCTAAATTTGTGGGTTCTGCATCAGCATCACTGACAATTTCTTATTAATTAATCCCCTCATTTTTATAAATTTATTTTTACATTTAAAGTCCACATAATCATTCATGCTTCACATAATCAAATCTAATTATAAAACACAATAAAAAGAGAGGGAGTGAGTGTTTATTGCTGCTGTAAAGTAAGTGATAACAAGAACTAACTTGTTTCACGGTTGTTGATTGTAACTAAAAATTGATAAAGCGTACATCCTTTAAACAAATAAAGAAATGCAGTAGCTGGCAAATTGATGTGTTATGAAAGCAAACAAATTCTTGTGGCCTTATTGGAAAATGATCAGTGTTGTTTTGGTAAAAATAAGTTCACGTATATGATTCAAAGTTGATCAGTTGACTTTCAGACAGTATATAGACTGGCCAGACGATTGCGCTAGCGCAGATGTTCAAGCAGTGCCGTCATATTGCACTTTAATCGAAATCTAAAGGATTGCTGCATCTGGTTATGAACTACTCTTATTATAACAATTACTGCATTAAGTTTTACAATTGAATAAAGCATCTTCTGGATTTTTAAGAAATGCACATTTCTTGAGTAAATGCTCCTGTCGACAGTGTTTCGACGAAATGAATGTGTTGCCGGCTCAGTAAACGAGGCTCTTTGTTTCTGTCATCCATGTATGTGTGTGTGTGTTATCTGTCAACTCTTGTGTCATTTATGTGGCATGTTTCATATGATTTAAATGTTGCATTTTTAAGTACAGGCTAATACAAGCAGCATGATATGGCAACCAGTCTCTAGCATTTGTGAAGCTAGCTTTCCGCTCTGCAACTGAAACAGAGCATTTTTGCACCTTAATTATATTTTTATTGTTAAAATTAACATTTAGCATTTTGCAGCACCCTTTTCTGAGTCTATTATGTCACCCGCACAGCGTTGGATGATCTGGACAGCGCAGTGGACGATCGTGACAGTGACTACAGGAGTGAAACAAGCAACAGTCTACCACCGCGGTACCACACCACGGCTCAGCCCAACTCCTCTGTACACCAGTACCCAGTGGGACCACGTTTTCAGCAGCACCCAGATTCCTGCACAGACTCAGTGCATAGTTTCGAACTGGACTATAGAGACAATCATCCAAGCAGGTAAAATTTACAAATTCTCTGATTAAGGTTGTGTTTTTATTTATTTATTTATTTATTTTTGTGTTGCTTGACCTTGATGCAACTTTTAGCAACATGAATCCTCGATATATTAGACACTGTTGGAGGTAGATGAACACCCTATTCCTGGATTCTGTTTGACTGATCATTATCATGCACATGGTGGCTTTACTATATATACTAAATTAAAGTTTGGTGTTCCGCAAAGATTGGTTTTAGGCCCATTACTATTTTCTTTATATTTGCTTATTCTGGGTGATATCATCCATAACCATGGTATTAGTTTTCAATATTTGCTGATGAGACACAGTTATAAGATTCTGCAAAGCATTATTAGATGCACCAGCTTAATAAAGTTGAGGAATGTGTAACATGCATTAGACACTGCATACTGATTTGCAACAGTGTCCATTGTAAAAAGCGCTAAAAAACAAATGAAATTTAATTTAATCAAATTGAATTTTAAGATATAGTGAAGTCTCCAGTTAAAGGCAAAATGATAAGGCTTAGATTTTGACATTTGAGTTTGTTAGAAGCATTGTAGATATAACATGTCTTGTTGTGGACTATTCCCTCTTTGGCACTGACTGATGTTAAGTTTCAGGGTAATTTCAGTATAGAAATGAGAGTGAAATTATTAATTTAAATGTTTTTGCCAATATGTTGTAAACTATCTGTGTGTCTTTGCTTTGCAAAGTTCTTACTAAGAAGAGTCTTTACAAGAGATTTTTGTTTTCATTTTGCGTACAGCTCAAAGAAAAGCATTTGTTGGTCATAATTTATTATTTATTTTATATTATAAAATGTTTGGATTTCATTTGTTTCAGTTTAAAATACTGCTAAATACGTGCTTTAGCTGGGTATTGTTGACTTTGTATTGCATCACACTGTTCCTAGGATAATTTAAATATTTCGACATAACTTGCATAACTTTTATTAAAAGGATTTATTAATCCTTATTTTGTTACATTATTACGTTACTTTTGTTTGTCTGTTTTAATATTGATTTTTCTATCTTTTTTGTCTTTTCTTCTTTTTTAAACCTTCTTTTTTATATACTTGTTACTTTAATTAAGAACCCTAAATGAGAGAGGGAGGGTTAAAATAATTCCTGTAGATTCAGGTATGGGAATAGAGGACTGGGAGGTCAAATATAAAACGTGGGATAAAGGTTCCCTGAATAATTTTCTTGATAAAGAAGAAGATGAGTTGGATGTAGAGGACAGCAGGCCAAATAACATCTTTAACGTCACAAGATCCAGTCAGGATTCTGTGATTAGGCAACAGCCTAAGAAATCAAAAGTCAAGAGCCCTGCCTTTCCAGAGGGTTACGACACCATCGACCGAAGACGAAGAAAAAAGGTTCGAGATCCAGTTGGGTGTGCAAAAGCAAGAACAGAATACATTGAAAAAGACTTTGTCGATCCTGATCTTGCCCTTTCTCGGCAGAAACGGGGAGAGCTTGTGCCGCGTCAAGTAGCAGAAATGGAAGAAGACGATGAAAAGACGATGCCATGTTTAAGGCCATACAAAAATGGCTTGTTCTTCAAAACTAGAATGCAGACTAAAAACAAACTGGAAAACGCATTTCCTGACTGCATGATGAATCAAGACAAGGAAGGAACAAGACTTAGGCTGAGCATGGACCATCATTTTGATGGCCCATATGAGATGCAAGGATTTGAGGAGAAGTTAGAGGTATTCTGCTCTGAAATTAGTCAGAACTATAAACACAACAGGAAAGATTCATCTTTTGGTGGCTACGCTGACAAGCTTCAGGGATGTCATGATAGAAAGAGTGCAACAGCTAAAATTGGAAGATGGACCCCAGAAGTCGTGTTGTCTCCCGTGGAGGAACCAAGCGACGAGTATATTAATCCAGTAGATGAACTTCAATGCTTAGTGGAAAATGTGTCAGAATATCTGGCTGAAAAAGAGGAGGAGATCAGTAAGTATGGTTCCTTGCCTGAAATGAGCAAATCAAGGCTGTTCTTCCAGGAAAGTGCAAGGTCAGAATCTTTTGGAGATGAGCAATGTGTTATCTCTAAGGAGTTAAAAGAGGACAAAGCTATTGAGGGGAAACATTTGTCTGAACAGGGATCAGGCATGAAGAATGCCATGAACTCCTTATTTAGCTCTCTCACTGAAAAAACAGCCACAGGTTCAAAACCAACAAGATCAGGTTCTGTTCAGCATTTGGAAACATCAGATTATGCTAAAGGGAGCTCTGGTTTATCCAAATTGTTGTCATTTATGACAAAGTCTCAAAGTCCAGCACCAGTAGCTGTGGTATCTCCTACTCAAGAGACTCTCCATGATGAGAGGAAGCTCCAAATGCCTACTAGACCAGCAGAAGCAAAGACACAAGAAAGCAATGAAAAGTTAGAACCCAAGAGACAAAATAAAGGTGACCTAAATACAAATGTTAATGAATGCCAGACACTTTTCTCAGAGATCAAACAAGTAAAGCCTCAAATTAAACCAAATTTAATGGAACAAGCAAGGATTCATGCAACAAGCAAGAGTTTTTCAGAAGAAGCCAGTAGGAATGAGCTCAACATGAATCCCAGGCATTCAGCAGATCAATCTAATAGTATGCAAGATTTCAGGCATGATGGAGATCAGACTAGAACTGCCCCTGTCTTCACAGAGACACAGACCCAATCTGACAATAGCGAGAATGTAAAACAAAAATCCACTGCAGATTTAGGATTTTTCAGTCCCTTGAAGAAATCAGTTAGATCTTTGATCTCTCCAGTGCCTCATATGCCTCCTCAAAACCAGACACAAACAGTTTTTCCTTTATTCAGATCAGAATATTATGCCAATGAAGGAAATTCTTTGGATGTATCATCACGTGGGAACAAAACTGATGATTCAGATAATGTGCCTACACAGCAGCACCTAAAAGCAGAAAAGGCACCGTTCTCTGGACCCTTTAAATTTTCCTCAGCTGATAAGACTGGTGGGATTATGAGGTCACCAAAAACCTTAGACAAACCAGGTCAGACTGCTCCTTCTGAAAGTAACTCTGCTTCTAATATTTCTTTAAACCCCAGCTTTGCACAAAATCTTGCTGAAAAACAGCCCATGGTGATTTCAGAGACTAATTGGTTTTCAAGTCTTTTTAAGACTGCACCAAATGAAATTGTGCAGGCTGCAGGTCCAGAGGGCCAAAGGTTGTTGAGCCAGAGCGCTCAACCACCTCTTGGGTCAAGTCAAAAGATAGTAAGTCCACCCCAAAAACCAAGCAAAGTCGTTGATGAACAGATGCATACTATTCAACAAACCCCAAACACAGATGCACCTTTTACTCCAGAACCAAATACATCCCAGCCAGAACCACAAGGCTTTTTCTCTACTTTGTTTAAATCATCTTTTTCTGATGAAATGACAGGTCCCAAAATGAATCAGCATTCGGCACAAGGAGGCTTATTTTCTCGAATCATGAAATTTGCTTCTAATAGTGAGATTTCAAAAGAGACACAGTCTAACTCAGTAAAACTAATAAGTGAGCCAAGTCAAGCTACAAATCTTGCTCAGTCCTATCTGAGGAATCAGCCACATCCCCATCAGCAAGCACAAAGCCCATCTCCGGCAGGAGTCCCTTCTGTTAATGGTAAGACACCACCTCAACATAGAGACCCCACAGACTGCCAGCTGTCTCAACAACCTTTACCGCCTCAGCAAGCGTCTTCTCAACAAGGAAGTATTTTGTCTGATCTTTTCAAATTAGTTTCCAATGATAGTTTCTCAAATAATCAGGGTAGCTCAGGGCAGCATGAAAATGCCCCAGCAAGTGCTTATCCATTTGAGGCTTCTTATCAACCGTCCACACACAATGTTCAAGAGCATCAGTCAAGAATCGCAAATGATTCCTCAGACATACAGGAACCCTTAGAGGGATGTTCTAGACAGAGTGACGATGCACTCCAACCAGCAGTTGAACATGGTGGCTTTTTATCTAGCCTTTTCAAATTTTCATCAGATAATTCATCTGCCAGTCAGTCTGCATCAACTGAACAACAATCAAAACCCAAAAATGTACGGCGAAGCTATTTTGAAAGTCTATCTATTGATCAGAGCCCTCCTTTAACACAGGAAGATACCCAGTCAGGAATCTTATCTGGAATTTTTCACAAGTTAAGAGCTTCTTCTGAAGCACAGAGCAAATGGGCTTCACATGACCAGAAAGAGCAGTGGCAGTGTGTACAGAATGAGGTTTCTTCTCAAAATGTATCATCATTTAAACAGCAGAATCAAGAACAAGCTGTAATGAGAGACCAAACGTACCCTGGTTCAGGAGGGCAATCTGTGCAATGTTCAAAAAAGGGATCAAATGGATCTCATTTAAGGGCTCACATGGAAATGGGCAAAGAAAGAGATGCCAGTGCTTTGTTTACTTCTCGCCCACATGGAAGTAATGGTGCTGTCATAAATAATGTGCCAGTCTACATTAATGACACTAATTTGGACCTGAGGACTTTGGCAAGTTATGAAACATCACAACCAATGAATGCAGCCTATATTTCAAATAGCACAGGTCATTTGCCACAGATGTCATCTTTCTTAAATCATGTAGAAAACTTAAACAGCACTGACAATGTTCCTTCCTCCCCTGTTGTCCCAACAGAACAAGTACATACACCCCAGCCATATTTAATCCAGAGCTACCCTTCCTTACATAATTTCCCAGAGCAGCATCCTTGTCACAATAATACATTTTACAGACTTGGTCCTAACTATGAACATTATCTGAACCAAAATTCTGTTTTAAGGGAACAGTTGCATAACCAGTCAATTAACTATCATCCTTGGGAATATAACCATGCACCAATTTTAGCAGCATTGCAAGAAGTGTCTCAAAGCTTTAGAATGAATGAGGATGAATATCAACAGTACTATTTCACACATGACTGGATGGCATTTAACAACAGACAGAACAAAAACCTTCAGCAGCAAGAGTATCACAGTAGTCTAGCCAACAATTTAAATGTGCAGCAAATGTGGAGCAGCAACAAGAGTTTGGATATGATCAATCATGGTGGCTTCTGTATTGAGCAATCAGATGCTTTGAATCTGAGCAAAAAGAACAGTACTAAATTTGGCAGTTTCCAGTCGTTGAGTGAGGAGAGCTGCTACAGTTTAAATAGTGTAACATATCTTGAAGAATATTATGAGGAACATCCGACAAATTTATCTTACTCTGCTATTAGAGAAAATAAATGCACAAGTGCCTATATAGAACCTGCAAGTAACAAATGTTTTCCTAGCTTAATTTGTTACAACAATGGTTGGAATGATATTTCTGCAACAACTGCTGAAAATGAGGACTATGGATATTTTGAAGATATGGAATGGTTCCAACAATGGCTGTTATTGCTCGAGCAAGGGATGTGGTGGCCAGCAGATGATGGAGATTCTGGATACTTTGTCTATGCTGATCACGAGTATATCTATGCATTGCTGACAGATGAGTCTGGTCAGTACGTGTATGCCTGTGCTCCAGAAGATGAGGTGTGGGGAAATGGGCAGATGTCTGATGACTATCCAATCACCATGCTCCATAATGACATGGTTATTGTATGTGGTTTCAAAATTCCTCTCTACAATGAGGATGAGCTATTCTGGTTTCCAGAACAAGATCAGAGTGAGGCTGAGCTTTTAAATGCACCCCTTGACCTATCTGATGCATATAGGAAAGGTAATGAAATTATGAATCTGAACCTGAAAAGGTTCTCTGAGATGTTTGAAAGCTCTATTCCTCCCCAAAGACAGCAAACTATGGATTTTTCATTGTATCGATTAAACAAGGTTAAAATGGACACAGGGCAACAAACACAGAATGATTTTGCTAACCAGGACTCTCTTCTGGAGGTCCTGGATCTGAGTGTTAAAGGAACTAATTGCAACATTAATAACCGAACAACCAAAGAACTGCTGTCTCAGAAAGTCTGTATTTCTATTTGCCCAACTCCAATGACCTCCTCATCGGGTGTTTATGATTGTTACCAACCTCGTCAGAGACGTCATTCATCCTTTGGATTTAAGGTAAAACACATAGATGACACTTCAGAGGAAGAATGGCAGAAAAGAGTTCAGCCTGGGGAGGAACAGGCCAAGAAGCCAATCGAGAAAATATCGTCTCTCTTTTCTTCTCTTGTTAGAAAACGTCAAGAATCAGAATCGCACAGAGGAATTACTGGCTCTGAATCATTATCTGTCAAAAATGGAATGAAACATCTTGGAATAATTCAGGATAAATCTGACAAGTCTTTGGTTGCAAAATCCCGAAGTGGCGAGGACATTAAAAACATTCCCCCTTCGGGTCCCCAAGGTAGAAAGACTGATGTTTCTTCTTCCGTAACCTCAAAAGAAAGCACAAATCAGCAGACCTCAGAAAGGTCCTCTAGAATCTTACCAAAAGTTTCATCATCTGTAAGTGGTCAAGGTGTAATCCAGAAGCCTAAACTGGCTAGACAAGCCACTATGTCCCAGCAATCGTCTATTCCCGATGCTTCTACAGATTTGCCAGATGGACAAGATGGTGAAAACCCTTCTGAGCAAGGAGGTTTTCTAGATTTTTTCAAGAATGCGATAGAAATAGAGGAGCCAAATCAAAAGTCTGTCCAATCTTCTCAAGCTGTAGCAAATCAAGAACAGAAAAACAAATGTGCCCTTGATGGGGTAAAAGATTCAAGTACAGACAAAGGCACTAAAATGACCAAACTACAGGGGTCATCGAAAGAATTGTTATCCATGGAAAGCACTACTTCAAAGTGTGAAGGGATTCAGAAACCACAAAGACAGGGTAGATTGAGTCTGGGTAGTGAACCTGATGTCTCCAAAGCATCACGGACATCTCAGGGACGCATGCCTAAAAGTGCATCACAGATATTTCCCCCTAATGTTAACGATGAACTGATTTTAGGGGGTTCTCAAACAGTGTCACCAACTAGGTGTAATGAACCTGAACCTGAACCTTTCACTAAATCAACAAGTGGACTGTTTGGTTTTTCTTTTGCAATCTCTGCACATACAAATAATAAGGAGGAAACTGCTGGAAAAGGGCTACTGTCAATGTTTAGTCATTCTAGTTCACAACAGGTACCACCTCAAAGAAAATCAGATTCTCAATGTCATGGTGGGAGCGAATCTGCCTTAAACACAACAAGTAATAAAATCTTGTCTTTATTTGGTATTTCCAACACAGAAAAGGCTCCATTATTGAACCAAACTGCTGAAAAAACACCTAAAAAAGAGTTGTCGAGCATAGGTTCTGTGTTCAGTGGCACTAGTAATCAATCCAGCACTCCACATACTGAATCATCAAATCAGGCTTCTTTTCTTAAAGAGAAATCAGGAACAAAGGTTTTGCAAAATTCATCATCAACTAGGTCTAGCAGTCAGCAGTTCACTTATCGAATTACAGACAAAGATCTTCCAAATACAGATCCACAAGAGACAGGCTCTGTCTTTGGTGGAATATTAGGTAGCTTTTCCACCTATAATAAGAAACCAGTTAAAAGCTTGTTTTCTAGGATTGGCGGATTTAGCTCAGAAACTTCATCCACCCAACAATCAACAACTGGTCCAGCAGCACAGACTGAAATTCCAGAGAATGTGCTACCCAAACAGCTACACGGGATGTTTAATGGATCACAAAAACCACAACCTAATGTAAGCAATCTTAAAGAAACAATTTCTCTAAAAGAGCCACCTGGAAAAGGTCATCATAGTCCACAAGAAGATATACCTCAAGCAGCATCCATTCAGAGTAAATTTTTATCAAACTCCAGTGGAAATAAAGGATCATCAAAAGAATTACTCTCAATGTTTGACAAATCAAGTCAGGAGCAAAATGCTAAAACCTGCCTTCAAATAAATGCACAGGCCGACCTATCACCTGGAGCAGGTTCTATGGATAATGAGAAATCTACTAAATTGTCGGGGGAAAGTGTGCCCTCAGTATCTAGTGCCCCTACCCTACAACAAACAGACTGTGTTTATTCTGCATTACTTGATAATAGACTGCCCATATCCAGCACCCCAAATAAACGATATTCTGTTCCTCTCCCAGACGAATCTCCAGGTACATGTTTGCTTTCAACACTCAGCAAAGTTCATTTTCAGTCAAATGAAGCATCACATATACCAGCTCGCACTTCTGAGGAAGCGGTCTCTGCTGTTTCAAAGGATATTACTTCCCCTTCTGGCAAAATTACTGTACCTCTGGAATCAAGTAGCAATTTATCCACCTCTTCCACTTGTTCAGGACCAGAGGGTACCTCACAGAATGCAGCATCTGGTTTATTGTCAATGTTCAGTGGGTCAAAATCCCAAAATACAGCCCCTCAAGCTGGGTCTGTACTTGGTGGAATTTTCTCAGGTACCACAGAAGAAAAGGAATCACATGGAAAACCTTTTTTTTCCATGTTTGGTGGGACAAAACCACAAGAGCCTTCACCTCCAACATCATTGTTGGGAGGTGTTTTTCCTGGCAGCATTGCTCCTAAAGATGTTTCAGGGAGAGGTCTCCTTTTCATGTTTGCTGGTCCTAGTTCAACAACACTACCCACACAGGCAGAAGCAACATCCAAAACACCTAAACTGGAAGGACAATTTAATGGTGCCTCCTTTTCTTCTCAGGAAAGTAATTCAGAAGATATAATATGCAGCAAAGAACAGAATCTTGAATTACAAAAGTGTTCTAGACATTCTGAAGTAGATCACAAAATGGTTAACACTGTTTCAAGTCATCGTACGGAAAAGAAGGGTAATGAACCAATGACTTTGCAACCCCAATCTGCATTATTAGAACAACAAAACATTTTTCATGCCGTTACTGAAGCAGATAAAGAAACTATAGAGGAAACAACCACACAAGATAGTCAGGACCTGACAGAGTCTTCAGCTTCTTCTCAAGAATCTGTTAGAGCTACTCATTCATCACCAGAGCAAAATGAAAAGAAGAATTTGACACAAAAAGAGATCCAACATCAGCCTAAACAAGAAGATATGATGGCACAAGAATCTTTAATTGCAGACAAGCATGGTCAACCAGAATCTACTGAGGTGGAAAAGTCTGTTTTAGACATATCAGTTGATGTAATCTCTGGCTTTATGTCCAAAATGTTCTCTGGTGCCAGTGGACCCTCGAAAGCATCAAGCAGTCTTTTCTCTTCAAGACAAACTTCAATTTTTAAGTCCACATCCACAAACGAGTCACAACAGACATCCTCTCTCTTTGGCTTCCCAAGTAGCCTGTCAACGGACCCCCTTAAAAGTGACCTCCTTGGTATGTTCAAATCACATCAGGCTGGCAAACCAGCAGAACCATCTCCTTCAAATTCCAATTTGAATTCTACTCCATCACCTGAATTAACTAAATTTGCTGTCCAAGATCAAAGAGTGCCTAATGATACGGTATCACCCTCAGGGGACATAGAGTTGACAAAAAATCTAATTAAAACAGAATCAGAGAATGGAGACTCAATTACATATTTAACTTCGGTAAGTGTTAACCCACCTGAAGTTACTTCCTCAACTAGGCTTAGGAATAAAGAAGTCATTGAAAGTGATAGCGTAAAGGAGAAACTAGTTGTCATTGTTGGAGATGCTGAGGATTCATTAACAGACAAGCCAGGACCAGATCAACAGCCTCCTTTATCAGAACCAGCACAGTACATGTTTGGCATGCCTGGTTTATCACCACCGAAGCTTAGTTTTATCGCTGAATCTGAAGAGGCCAGGAAGCATGTTGGGTCTTTGTTTTCCTCAGCAGTGAGTAAAGATCTTCCAACAATGCCACAAACATATAATAGCTATGTTGGGGGTGGATTTATGTCTGGATTCAAGTCGCTCTCAATAAGTTTGTTTCCAGAAGAGAAGCTAACAGCAACAAATAATGAACCGACATCACTGTTTGGAGCAAAAATTGGGCTGTGGCAAAAAGAAGTACCTATAACTACAAAAAAGCAGACCACTGGTGTTGTTACAGAACAGCCAAACTCGACAATGTATGCAGAAAGCGCATCAAGTGAAAACGACCTTAGCCTTTTGGATTCTAAGGAAATGAAAGAAGATGTAAATAAAAATGATAATGAAATTAGGAATGGAACTGTAATAGATTTAGACAGATCTGAGTTTGAGGACAAGGAAAAAAGCACAGATTCAATAGATAATTCAGGTCACCAAATTGGTTTGTCCACACTTGAGGTAGATTGTCCAACCCAAAAAGTGCAGGAATTTCAGTTCCAGTTCCCATCCTGTGCAGCTCCGTCTTCTGGATTACAGCAGGAGTACAAGGAGCCTTTGGGTGCAAAAAGGCTAGTAGCATCATAAATCTCCCCCAAACAATTTATGATGACCTTCTGTCAACATTAGCATCAGTGGTAGTGCCTTCCTCTGTGATGTTTTATAAATCCACTTTTTTGATCAAGTGTGTGCATCCATGTAGTATTCTAATTTTTATGTCTTGTCTGTTCCAATATTCTCTCATATTCTTTCTCATCCTAACTCATCTTATTCCAGTCGTTTCACCCTACCCTGTAGCTAACTCCATCTGTTTTATATCATTGTTGTATTCAGTGTAGAATTTTTGTGTTTTGTGACTTATCATGCTTATCTTTCCATTTTTGTCCCCATCCACAAATCAGTCCTCCCGGCAATAGTCGTTTTGGATCTTCAGGAAACCTCAGTCAAGCCAGTTCTCCATTAAGTGAGATGGGCCAGGAAAGTGTTATAGGTTCAGAGCTGAAGGAGACCTATCACTCGTTCCACAGTACAGGATATCGCCCTCCTTCAAATGGACACCACACAGCCAATGAACATAGCTCCTGGGGAGAGGACGAGGGTTTGAAATCTTCTCAAGAGCAGGGAAGGCGTGAAAGCAGCACCTTAAATAAAGACAATGTTTCTGAAGTGGTCAGGAGGCCGGAAATATCTCAGAAAAGGTATGGACAGTATATGCTATATGGATGTGCAAAAACCCACCATGAGCTCATTTTAATAGCTATATAATTCCAAATGCGGTCCATATAGTGAGTAGGTGATAGTCAGTCCATAATTGACTGTAATAAGTTTTCATTTCATATCATTGTCTCCCGTTGATTGTAATCATTTCTTTGTGCAAGTGCCAGCTAACTTTAACTACACTATTAGTTTGTTTCAAAGCATGTGTGTCTGTTTCAGCCTCCCAGATGGTGGATCCGTTTCGTCTGTCTCCGCTTCACGAGTGCGCTGGATAAAGGCCTTCAACAAAGTGAGACTGCAGCTTGAGGAGGTATAATCATACCCTCCATCTCCTTTGTCTTTTCCTTTACCAGCTTATCCTTCGTCACTTAATACACTATAGAGAATTTTAAATTCCTATTATTTAGTCCTATAATGCTAGTATCTTCTCACAATGTTGCATTGACAACTTCTGTCAGGTAAGTATGAATCATATTCGTACTCCAGTTCACTCAAAACCAAATGTCATTCATTGATTGGTTGAGTTTCGCCACATATTTGTTCTGGTATATACAGTATTGAAACCGCTGCCACAACAAACACATATTTACGTTGTTGCGTTTTATATGGGTTTTGTATGCCTTATCACCTGGCAGTAGAATTTTCTATTGACAGTCTGACCCCTGGGGATGAATTCTTGACGCACAATGGAGTAAATGTCGAAAAAGGTGATGAGCATGCACTTGGTTGAGTGGCGGACCTCCCTCGCCTTTTTGAGTCGTTGAGATGATGGGCTCTTCCGCTGTGAAGACTGTTGCTTTGTCTCAGGATCGTCACCATACACCCAAGTTTCATCACTGGTAATGATCCTAAACATGAAGGATGGGTCATCTGCAACACGCTGATGGAGTTCTTGGCAGACTTTGAGTGATGTTCCTTCTGCTCCTTGGCCAGCAGCCTGAGGACGAACTTGGCAGCAACATGTTCAAATCACACATGAAGATTGCCTGGACGGTTCCGTATGACACACCAACAATGGCAACAGTGTTGTGGATTGATCTCCCGACAATCATCGTGCACAAGTTGCCAAATGGTTTTCTCGAATGACACATTTCCACATCACTGTGGAATCACAACTTACCCAGTCATGTCTGACGTCTGTGGAAGATTTTGGCCAGTTGTATGAAGAATTTCACATTTACTCCTTGTTCTAATTTGCTGTACATGATGAAACTCCAGACGTTGTAATACACATGGTCAGAATAGTACCAGTTGCACAGTTACCGATGTACACAAGGTGATACCTTTTTTGGCACACTGACTTATGAAGGTCAGTGCTTCCTTTTGACTGTGCATGCAGTCTTGTGCTGCCATCTGTTGACTCGTTACAAAACTAGTCTTGAAACTTTTTGATACCACATTGTGTGCTAGGTACACTAGCATGGCTTTACATTGTGTGCTAGGTACACTAGCATGGCTTTACATTGTGTGCTAGGTACACTAGTATGGCTCTACATGTGATGCAATAGGTACACTAACACTATCTTGAATGCAAAATATATAATAGTGCCATTTCCTGCTAGGAAAAAAATATTGAAGTTAATACATGAAATATGTATTAGCGTGGTCTGGTGATTCTATTTAATGAACTAAAAAAACCTTAAAAACTTCTGGGAAATCTTGGGAGTTTAGCTGGCCAACATTAGCAGTTAAAATTCTAACATTTAATAATAAGATTTAGAAACACTCCTATAATCCTGTAAGACTGGCCCACGTTAGGTTGCAGGGTAGCAGTAACTTTGATAATAGCAAAACTATGAACATTATCCCAAATTTCTGAATATGACCTAAAAAGATGTCATAATCATGTCAGGTTAGCTCACGTGAGCTAGATGACTAGTGAAGCAGTAGAAACGATAACTCTCATGAAAGAGTTTGAAATCATCTGAGAAATCCTGTCAGGTTGAATTATGCTAGCTTGCTAGCACTAGTTGAGGTAATTCTAACATTTTTGAAAATGACAGAAAAATCGTGTCTGGTTGGCTGATGTTAGCTAACTGGTTAGCGCTAGCTGAAAATGTTAACATTTATGATTTTTGTTAATGATATTATTATAAATGTTAACATTTATATATAATATATATATATATATATATATTAGGGCCGGGACTTTAACGCGTTAATTTAGATTAATTAATTACACAAA
>JAQQZS010000009.1:24130485-24140613 GCA_030068045.1 Platyallabes tihoni | reverse complement strand
TAAAGATACGTCGTATAGACGTAAAGACGATGTATCATTTAACAGCTCAAACAGGCGATCTACAGACGATCAAAATATGACTATAAAAAAACGAACGCGATGTTTACCAGATGATACGCTCTTTAGCAGACGTCTCCGCGACGTCCCTGTGCTATCTGGGTGTGTATATAAAATCAAACACCTAGGCATGCAGACCACTTCTACAAACATTTGTGAAATAATGTGTCGCTTTCAAGAGCTCAGTGAATTCCAGCGTGGTAGGATAGGATAGGATGCCACCTGTGAAATAAGCTCACTCGTGAAATTTCCTTGCTGCAAAATATTCCAAAATCAACTGTTAGTGTTATCATAACGAATTGGAAGTGACTGGGAATGACAGTAACTCAGCCACGAAGTGGTAGGTCAAGTAAAATCACAGAGCGGGGTCAGGGGATGCTAAGTCACATGATGCAGAAAGGTCGCCAACTTTCTGTCAATAGCTACAGATCTCCAAACTTCATGTGGCCTTCAGATTACGTAGCTCAAGAACAGTGCGTAGACTGCTTTATAAAATGGGTATCCATGACCCAGCAGCTGCATCAAAGTCTGTCACCACGTGCAATGCAAATCATTGGATGCAGTGGTGTATAGCATGCTGCCACTGGACTCTAGAGGGCTGGAGACGTTCTCTGGAGTAACGAATCATGATTCTCTGTTTGGCAATCCTATACTGTACAGTATATGTTTCTGGGATGTGACATATCCTTGTGCCAAGTGTAAAGTTTGGTGGAGGCGGGATTGAGGTGGGGTTGAGACATTTTGGACAATTGGATGGAAAAAAAAAAACATGGATGAGGAATGACATTTTGGTGTGGAAGAACTTTACTGGCCTGACCTCAACCCAATAGAACCTTTGGGATGAATTAGAGCGGACACTGCGAGCCAGGCCTCATCATCCAACATCAGTGTCTGACCTCACAAATGCATTACTGGAAGAATGGTCGAAAATTCCCATAAAGACACACCTAAACCTTGTGGAAAGCCTTCCCAGAAGAGTTGAAGCTGTTATAGCTGCAAAGGGCCAACATTAAATTAAGAATGCTTTTAAAAAGCTAATCATGTAGGAAAGTTAGCCATGAGTCATTTGCTGTCTCATGGTTGTGACATAGGTGTGTGTGACTAAAATACAGATAAAGCACAAGGATCATTGTAAATCTGTACAGAGTTTTAAATCTATAAATCTGTATCTTTTTCCAGCATCTTCCACAAAATGCAGGAAAAAGATAGAAGTGAAGGGTAAAAGAGATGAGACAGCAGATAGAGAAAGATTAGCTTAGTGCTGGAATTCATGCATGTGAGGAAACAGGCAGAAGGAAAGGAGTGAAAGAAAGAAAGGAGGGATGGAGAAGAAGGAGTGACACAGGGAGGGACAGTGGCGAGGTTGTCCAAGGGTGCGCTTCTAGACTGTAACATTGGCATGCACTGTACTCCACTCAGCTCAGTTTGTCACACGATAAAGAATGTGCCTCCTTTTAAAAACCCACTTCACTCGCTCGTTTCATTCCGACGAGGACGGAGCGAGTGCAGTGATAGATTTTAGCCCCTGGATGTTTTAATCACATGTGACACTTGTTATGTGGATGGGCTTCTCCGGTGCTCTGAGGTAAGAGAATGTTTTTTGTCCAGAATTCGTCAGTTGTGATGTTGACGATAATATATAAATATAGTCTTAAATACAATAATTTTATGCATGTTTCTTTCTCATCAAACAGAAGTTTTGTTTTAAAGATGTTGAGTTAATTAGAGATTAATATTATAGTCTATAATCAAGAACTAATCGGAGACTTTGTGATCTGTGTACAGTAGCATGTAGGAAATATAGAAAGACAAGAAAACACTTAGCAGGATAATATATTATAGTCTTGCCTTGCAGCTTCCAGACGATTATTCTAGATAATTTAGAGAGAGCTGAGTACAGGAACAAGATTAAACAGGACATGGCCACGGAGAGCTAGTTAACTTGATTTCTCAAATGGTCAACATAACACAGTAGGCAAATGATGCCGTGGATTATATGAGGGGCTTTCAAGTCAAACCTGGACTTTTGATTATTTTGATGTACAGAATAACAGAATACAGAAATACAGTTCTGTGAGTGAAAACCCTCCTTATTTTTCTATACAGTATAATCCTCTCCTACACTAATGCACTTATCCAAGTGTTTCACTTGGATACAATCAAGGTAGAAAGTTTTCTCAGTATGCCTGAGCCATGACAGGACTGCCTGAAACGCTGGCCCCCCAGGAACTCCTTTAATGGCCCAAATATGTGGAAATGGCTTGGAGCGAGTTCAGCTGCATGGAGGATATGGCAATAACTCCCAGCCAAGTTCGTCTAACATGCAAAAGGTGTCTGTGAATGATTGTGTGTACAGTTCCCACGGACAGATGCGTCATGTTTAACTGCGGCTAAGCGTCTCATCAGCGTACTTTGATTGAAGTCTTCTGTAAAGGTCAATCGTTTTTTACGCCGCCATTCACAAGACATTTAATCACAAATTAAATGTCCTGGTTCGACATGAACACTTCTTGTACTAATCTGAATTTCTGTTTTTGTGCATGTTAATTGTTCATATAATGTAAACAAACATGCATTAATAAATGAACTAGAATTAGATTTGTTACCATCCAGTTTATCCAATAAGTTGCATTAAATGGAAATTTATACAGTAATTTTTGGATATCTGCCTTTTAAGTTATCAAATTAGGCTACTTATAGTTCTCTAGCGCTTATAGATTTATCATGAGTTCACCAGTGAACTATAAGTATAATACTGTACCACAGAGTGAATCTTCGCCTAAGCAATAAATGAACTGAAATGAATACTAACCAAGTTGTCATCAACTACCACAATCAAAAATATAAAAATGATTATACTCATTTATAGTTGTAAAACATTAAAATGTAAGGCATGTTTGTTGCTTATTGGACCTTGGACCTTATTGGACCCTAGCAAAAAAAACCCTTCGGTTTTATGTCCCAGCTGCAGTTGTGTTTCTCACTCTAAAGATTTCAGATCAGGTGAAGATGGGTCACATCTGCAAAGTGTAAAATAAATTGCTTAATGTGCTTGCTAGAAATTAACTTCCAGGCATTTAAACATGTATCAGTGATTGGCTCAGGGATATCGTGGACTTAATTTGATTTGTTATCATGCAGATACACACATCCATTTCATGAGTTGTATTAGACAGAGGTTAATGCTCAGTGGTTAGGATTAAGGTTGTATGTATATAAATGCAGATTTTTATTAATGCTGGATTATATGGTCAGGTATCCGAGATGCAAACTGATTTGTAGAAAGTTAATTGCAACTACAGATAAAGAACTTCATGATATTTAATATCCATACACTGTATATATTATTGATATTATTTGAAAATTATTATTTTGAAGATATCACAGTGACTAGATGATAGGAATTTTAGTCAGTAATGTTTCTAAAATAGGTACTGATCAGGGCTGTCTAAAAGAATAATCTGAAATGTCCCATTTCATTCTCTGGGCATCAAGCCAAGGCTTATCCTTGCGTGCCACCACGGCAAACACATAGTACTGGAGTCTCGGTTACAATCATGTCGACTGCTTGGTGCATTTACAGTAGGGGCATAGCAGGACTATGTCTGAATTTCAATGACCATCTCATTGTGCATTAGCCATTAGCTGTGCATATTATTATTATTGCATATGAGGGTGAAATAGATTACTGTTGCTTGCTCTAGATGTCGACTGACCTACTTATTCTCAATTAAAGTGATTAATTTCTTATGAGACGGTGTAGCCTTGGTAAAAAAAAAAAATAGACGTTTTTTAAAATTGTAATTTCCTATTATAGTACCCATTTATGATGTTAGAGCAGTTAGATTTTCCCCTCATTAACTGTAATGATTTCAATAGTTTCTTAACGTATACTACAGCTATACAGCAATATAAAGGGGGAAAACAGTCCCTGCAATTATTCTACTGAAAAAAAGACCAGCTAAATGTGGTGTCAACCTGTCAGACTGGGGAAATGGTAAAGCAGCCATTAGACTCAGCAGGGCTCTAAATGACAGTGGTGCCCACAGCTGGACTGCTGTAACTTTCAATTGTTGGAACTGCAAGCTGAAATACTGTCTTAATCTAAATACATTTTAGAAACAGCTCAGAGAAATGCTGTTAAAGAATTGAAAGTTTTAAAGCATTTGCAGCAGATTGATTGAGAAAGCAACATGTCCACTCTTCTACTCAGTTACCACTTGGCTTAGATTGGCAAATATATTAATTTGCATTAGAATAACCCTGAAATAATACTGAACTGAACAAGGATTTCCATGTGCTACAGGTGACCATTCTCAAGTGCCTTGATGTTGATCGGCATGCACGTCACTACTAAGGCTAAATTTGTCAATGCTTGAACATCTGATGCTCCGGAATGTTACCACGAAGTCATAGTGATGAACGGGATGAAACGTATGAAACTGGCATCTTCCACTCCAAAAGAAAAGAACTGGGCAAGAAGAGAGCCCAGAGCCTCAAGGTCCGGCATGGCCTGTGCAAGAAGATTCAGAAAGTTTTTCAGGGTCCAGCAGAGATTGACACTTATAACATTCAGCAAACCTCTGCAGAAGTTGAGGAGGACATGTTCATTTGTGGAATAAGCCGAGAATCTTCGAGTCATGGGGCTGGTATCGCCTCAAATAAAAGTCCCTTTAAAGCAGACAAACACTTGCTAGGGGAGATGGACTTAAAAAGTGAAAATACCATCAAGATCCCATGCTCAGTACCAAGTAAAAGCCTTGCTTTTGACTATAAAATCTTAGCTAATTCAGAGTTAATGGACCAAGGAGCTAACATGGAAGAGCCACAAAAACCTGGGAAAGAAGCAGCAGAAAATGAAGGAAGAAGCAAGGAAGGACATTCCAGCACCATAGTAGAGCATATTTTGAAAGAGCTTCAGGGAATTAATAAAATCCAGGAGGAGATATCAGACTTGAGGCAGTACCTAAACTCGGTGAGAGGCTCTGTTGATGAGGTGTCATTCTGTGTGGATTCTGTGCTGATGGAAATTGAGGGACTCTATTCTGCGAGCGCTACTCGTCAACCCTCCCCTCAAAGGCCAGCACTTCATCACAGGAGCATTCAGAACAATGTAGCAGCTACACCAAGACATAGAAGTCCTTTGTTAATGAGGCCTGAAAAAATTGAAACGCCTTATTGTGATGTACCAGGAAAGTCAAAAGCGCATCATGCTGAGATTTCAGACAACTCTGAGGAGTCACCCCACAGAATCCACCCTTGCAAATACCACAACCATGATGGGGTTTATGGCCAGGATTTTCCTAGTTCCAGTTCCTTGTCAAGCCAAAGCTTTAAGAGTTTAGAGAATAATCACAGTTACCATTCCATGGAGGTAGATCTGCGAAGAGGTGGCTGGGATACCTCAAGCACGCGTTTAAGTGAGAGTGGAGAAGGAGGATGGAGTGAGGAGGATTACTGCTCTTGCCAGAATAGTCTTGATGACTTAGAACACCACAGACAACCTGATACCTGGTGTAGATATAACGCTGGAGCAACTAGCAGCATCCCGGGCCATTCTTCCCGAAGCAGCTCTGAGCACCTTTCTTTACTGTTTGGACAACAGTACAGCTCACTATCCAGTTTGTCCAGTGCCCCAGGCTGGAGACATCCCAGGAGACATACAGGCCCTGATGTGGAATGTGATTGTTCACTGAATTGCCCATATTCCTGTAGTTCAGGTTACCACACCATGGATGCATATGCCGATGACCTGTGTAGTGGCCCGTCTAGAAGCATTAGCTGTTCCACTATGGTGCTGACAGATTATGATGACCTCTGCCAAGATTTGCAGTCTTCTTTTGAAATTTTTTTGAATCTGGATGTGCGTTCTGAAGACAGTATCGATAGAGACTGGCACAAAAAGGATAACTCGATCATATCCAAAAAACATCTTGATCCAGATGACTCTGAGAATATGGGTAACTTTGTACGACATAAAGTTGGGAATGATGCAGTGCAGATGAACCAAGCCACGCTGACCTTTGAGTCTGCTCTTCATGGAGCTATGAAGAGGCTTGACAAACGCGATGAAAAAAGTTCTGACATTCCCGAACAGTCTTCAAATGAACTTGTGGAGGATGACTCAACAGTAGAGGGATCTGATTTGGATCAGGTAATACTATCAAGTTGTGAGACCTTAGATCAAGGCTTGTCGCCTCACAAGAGGAATGATGCCAGAAGATTTCAAGAAGAATATGACCTTCGTAACCTGCGACTACAAATGGACCAGACGAATGACTCACAGATTTTTGATCCTCAGGAAACCACTTCTGGTACAGTGTCTCCTTCATTTAATCAAACCGAATGCCACTCAGTGGAACTGTCATCCAGTGAAGATGAAGTTTCAACAGGTCAGGAACTTTTGCAAAAGGCTGGTTCGCTTGAGTTTATCACAGACATGGTGACCGTAGAGAGTTGTAATGGCGGGACAGGTCCTGAGGAAATGAGCCAGTTTGCTTGTAAAGGCACTGAGCCAGGATCTCTGGGGATAATCCTTGAAGCAAAGGCTGAGGTTGATCAGGTAGAGGCTCAGGTCACTTCAGGCAACGATGATCCTGATCAAGTAGACCCTCATCATCAGAAGTGCCTTGCCAATATCCAGCGTGTTCTCAAGGAGCAAAGACAAAGACATAGGTTGTCTCAGATTTCTAGACAGTCAAGGAGTAATTTTTCAGAGGAAGAATTCGATCCAGGTATAATTTATGTGCAGACTTGTTTGTCTTTCTGTTCTTTAATTGTTTGCAGGAAACTTACCACAACTGTTTTGTCTTGATCTGTGTTGCAGAGGAAAGCAGAGAGGTTAATCAGGTCAATTTAAAACATTTTGGTCACAATTTTATTTTACTAAAATTACATTCACACATTTCCGTCTTGTCCTATTTATTCAAACAGTCATAACTAAGAGCATGCTGTCTTTATAAGTGCATGACACCAGTGCAGAATTGTATTGTCCTCAATCTTAGTAACTTGTGCTTGTTTTTGTCACTATGTTGTTGTTTAAAAGTTCTGTCCTTTTTCATCATGCTTCTTGAAAGGAAGCATGAACGTGAAGCAGTTATCTCCTTGCTAAATTTTGGTTACTTAATGAAAGTGGTGAAACTTAACCAATCATGCATTCATCATTTATCTTAGGTTTTTGGTTTCTTTTTAAAGTGTAATCTAATGTTTAGTCTAATGAATAAAAATATCAATCAGAATTGTTTCCCTGACTGAAATAGAGACGGGAGGATGGAGATAGTTCCAGACAGGACTGGATCAAAGCAGGGTGAGTTCTTTTTTTTTTGTTTTTTTTTTTTGCCAAAAGCCTAAATGTAAATGTAAGTACATACATTTTCATACCCTAAAATTATCAAATCAACAGTCAATCAATCCAGTAGGAGCCTTATCAAACAGCCGCCTGCTCCGTGGCAGGACCATTTCCAATCTGTGATGGATCCTTAGCCGATCCATGAACAGACCCAGATCCCTCGCGATGACTAAGTGAACGAAGCCCCACCCCATAAACGCTCTCTTGCGCGGTTCTAATAAGCTGGTTGCAATCCTGTATAGTCCCACTAGGGGGAGCAGTGACTGCTTCAGTTAACTGCAGTTCTTGCATTCAAGATGTGCTCTCTTAAACTTATTTTCATGACATAAGTGTTACATATACATACAGTGTCAGTGTCTGAGTACCAGTCACTAACTGTGCTTTAATGGTCAGACCATTCATGCATAGACACTGTGCCACTGGAAGTTACTGCATTGGCTACATATTTTCATCATTACATGAATGATGTCATCTTGCACCGTCACTCTCATATACTTTCAAAATAATAATATTAAAAATTATAAATGTCAGCTGAAAATATGTATGTGATGTGGAGTGATACATATGGTTAAATATCTGGTGCTGTTATTGTCCATTATCACCACTTGTGGAACGCCTCCCGTCCAATCAGATTACTCAGTCGGAACTACAGTAACTGTTGTATAATTTACAATATTTTGTCTTTCAGTATGTGTTTAAATCTCTTATGAGTTTATTTTGTCGTTTATTAAAGTGGGAGCGGCCTGTTTGGGATTGACAGCATGCCGGATTTGCGGAAAAGGAAACCAATCCCTCTTGTTAGCGATGTGGTAGGTACTCATGTCTATAATTCCCTGTAATTAAAAGAAAACAAAGCTGTATGTGTTTTTATTGCTTTATTGTAGACAGTGCTAGTGTCGATTATATCAACCTGAATTAAACTAACTGCATTTCATTGCTTAGTTCAAAAAATAATAATAATAATAATTCTGAATTTAGGAACCGTTTATTAAACTTAATGATTTGATGATTGTGGTTTAATAATTTTGATTATAGCTGGTAAGAACCTATTAATTTTGTTAATAATCGTTCTCGCTCTACTTTATTTGATAAAATAGTAACTATTTTAGTTGTCTGAAATGTGTTGTTCCATTTTTTTTTTTCTTGAAACAAATGCATATTGATTAAATGTTTTGCAAGTTTGTTTCTTGGAAGACATTTTATTTTCTGTTTAAACATCAGCACATATATATTATTGCACCTGCACATACATCATGTAAATGATTTCCAAGCAGTTTCACTAATAATCAGGAAGAAAGCTGCTTGAAAATGTGGTAGAAGTGTTGATGTAAAATCAGTTACTGTATATTTTCACCCATTTCACTCTTATATGCAAATTATTCTGCACTATGAAAATGCGTTTCTGGTTGGATGCTTACCGTATTTCGTTGCCTTGTACCTCCATGTGCAGTGACAATAACGTTGAATCTAATCTAATCTAATCTAATTTTCGTGGAAATAAACCTCTACCTCTCTTGAATGCATTCAATCATTGTTTCCAGGCTATGGTAAGTGTAAAGAGTGACACCCTGTCCCCACTCAACCCCCAACCCCAAATAAATCCACTCTAGCTGTTGTTTCTGTTCAGTAGGAATGGACGGTACTGATTTTTAATGTTTTTTTATTTTTTTTTTAATCAGTATTTCTCCATTCCGTTAACGTGCAAATACGATTACTTAAGATTCTCTCCTCTACTGTACCTTCACCCCGTTGTCATTTTAAACGCGAATAAATTTTGCTTCCTCATATTCAGGCATGATAAGGCATCTGCCATGCAAATGAGGTATACCTGTTTGTCCATGGAATCCTGTCCATGTGCTGTGTGTTTTCATGTATTTGCACACTAAAACATAAAGAGTCATTGTTCCTCCATCATCCAACCACTAGACCTTACGTTGCTTTACATGCATAGGCGTGTGACACACTTTTAGACATGATATGATTCCCTATCCTGGTGAATTGTGGGCGAGTCCTAGTTTACAGGTTTATTAGTGACGCTCAGGTTCCTTCGGCCCCTCAACCTTTTCTCTCTTTAGTTGATTGAGTCGTTATTTCCCAGCACATATTTCCCGCTTTTTGTTGTGAATTTCTCAGAGTTCCATCGAGCACCAGTGCTGTTTATGGGATAGAATGCATTTGGAATCTCATGCTTCTCCTTAGTTTTTTTTTTTTTTTTGCTCTGAAGAATTATCTCTATTTTCTTTTCCTGTGAAACAGGCAGTGGTCCAGGCCAGAAAAGCAGGCATTGCATCTGCCATGGCTTCCCGAGCCTCCATTAAAGACGAGGAGCTGGTGAGTAAGATGTTAATGATGCATTTTTTTTAGAGATCTTTCACCTAAAGCAAAGTCTGTACTGATGTATCAAACTATCGACAGGCTATTCTTCAGAAAAGTATGGCTTCTCAGTGGGTAAATGCTCATTTTGACACCAAATAATGCTGGTCAGAGCTGAATGAGGTGAGGTGAGGGGGTAGTAAAGGAGCTTCACCATGACATCTTAATCAGCTTCTAAGAGAATTTTGAACTTGTCTGAATGGTTTAAATTTTTTATATATATATATATATATATATATATATATATGTGTGTGTGTGTATGTGTGTGTGCGCGTGTTCAAAATAATAGCAGTGTGTTGAAAAAAGTGAGTAAAGCTCCATATCCATATAATAACTTTTAATTTAAATCA
>JAQQZS010000009.1:24111480-24124477 GCA_030068045.1 Platyallabes tihoni | reverse complement strand
TCTCTCTCTCTCTCTCTCTCTCTCTCTCTGTCTCTCTCTCTCTCTCTCTCTCTCTCTCTCTCTGTCTCTCTCTCTCTGTCTCTCTCTGTCTCTCTCTCTCTCTCTCTGTCTCTGTGTCCTTTCTCAGAGAAAAGGACCGATAAGTCCGCGGTGTCTGGTGCTATCCGTCTTCACATCAGTGTGGAAATTAAAGGGGAAGAGAAAGTGGCTCCGTACCACGTGCAGTACACCTGTCTACACGAGGTAAAGCACAAAACTACACCGAGCAAAGCATTTAAACAGCAGGTTAGGCAAATTTTATGAAAATCGATTGGAAAAAGGATCTCCCTCATATAAGGGATAAAACACAACACGGCATGCTATTATACTAAACAAATGAATGCAATTACGTTTACTATCTATGCTTCACACTTTGTATAACAAAGTGTTCTGTTCCTTTTCCTCCACATCATTTTGATAATATTCACCATTGTTTTTCATTATTATACAAACCATCATCATTTTTCACAAATATTTTGTAGTTCATTTCATGATGTAAGAACATGGAGGATAATATCTCAGTTCCTGCTTTGGCTTGTCTTATAGCAGCTGTTAATAATAACTCCCTCGCACGCCTCTCTAAACCTAAAAAGACAAAAAGAGCATTTAAAAACACACAAAGTGTAAACTTCCCTGTAATGACGACTTCTCTCTGTTGTAAAGCTTATTGACTGCTACGGAGTGCTCACGCTAGAGACTCCTTTCATAAATGCTTAATAAACCCCTAAAAGAACAGCTCACTATATCAACAATGATCTTTTTTGGTTGAATAGCAACACATTTCTGCGACGCTTCTCCAAAGCGAGTCCCTGTGAAAGAACTCCGGTTGGACATTTAGCATTTTTCTTAACTGAACCATCAATAATCAAGTAATCAATACGTAATTATAACTAGACGCATGTTCATTTTTAATTTTAGGTTTTATTCAATTAAATGTCGTATTCAACTTAGTATTAAATAAAAGTTCTAGTGGCTCAATCATAAACGTAGTTATACCTGTATGGGACAATTGAATGATGCTCAACTAGTTTAAAAAACAGCATAATAAAAATTAAAAAAATTAAATAAATACTGTGAATAAAATAATAAAACTCAAACGTAGAATAAAAGCATTCTCTTATTCAAAGGCGACTCCACTGAAAGTACAATATCTGATATCACACACTGCTGAAATTGCAAGTGCACCATCTAGTGGAGAAATATTACACAAAGTTGTAAATTTTTCATCTTAAAGTTTCTATTTTTTAAATTAATTGTATACCCTTTAGGTCATGATCGGTCGATTTCACTGGCTGTGTACATGTATGTGACAAATAAAATTAGAGTTTTGAATTTTGACCAGTCGCTATTTAACAGGACTTTGGTGTAACTTGTCAGTTCTTTGTGTTATTTTGATCATTTCTGACAAGATTTTGTTGTGTAATTGTTATTATTATGTTTCGAGGGCCGTACAGGATTGTCCTTATCTCAGGAGTGTGTAAAAGTCAATCCGTTTCTTACTGATGTGTCTCGCTGTCTCGTTCCCCCCCAGAACCTGTTCCACCACACCACAGACGTGCTCGGTCAGGGAGCGGTGAAGATCCCGGACACACGTGGCGATGACGCCTGGAAGGTCTACTTTGACGACGTGGCGCAGGAAATCGTGGACGAGTTCGCAATGCGTTATGGGATCGAGTCCATCTACCAGGCCATGACGTACGCACACCGTAGCGCTGTCTCACCTCCCTGTCCTCTTAATGCTTAGTCATGGTGTAGCATGTGTTGAGATTATTTAAATGTATTTCTTTTTCATTAAATTTCTAATACTTGATATTTATTTGAAATCTTCCTCAATGTGTTGGATTTTGTCTAGGCACTTTGCGTGTCTTTCGTCGAAGTACATGTGTCCCGGTGTTCCTGCAGTGATGAGCACCCTGCTGGCCAACATCAACGCCTTCTACGCTCACACCACTGCCTCCACCAACGTCTCCGCCTCTGACCGCTTCTCCGCCTCCAACTTCGGGGTACAGACACACACACACTCTACATACAGCAGGAATAAGGCTGCAACTCTAACCCTACCACTGACCCAAACCCTTCCTTATCATTAGTCTAAGTGGTTTGAAGTATATATAAATGAATATATATATGAATATATAATATATAATATAGAATATATAATGAATAAATAAATAATAATAAATGGAAGTCATCAATAATTTTGCTTTAGATTTATTACTTAATGTAAAAAAAAAAAACACTTAAAGCAAGGACTTCTCCCCATATTCTTAAATGGAACCTGCATTGGGTATATCTAATGTTTAAACAAAATATAAACTATAAAATACTCCATTGTTAAATTAAATCGGCATAAAATCTGCATAAAAAGCAACATTCTTTTTATATTATGTGACCAATTTCTTCTTTTGAACAATATTAAATGAAGTAACATTAAGAATAGGGCTTCTTTTTATTTTCTTGATATTAAATGAAAATTAGGCTAATTTTAGGGATGTAAAGTATGTGTGTATATTACTGGATTATACTTCTATTACAGCTGTTATTTGGCCTGATTAAAAAAAAAAAAGTCAGTGTGTATTCAGCACTGTCTAAGGGGTATTTGGTCAGTGTGATCTGGCAACCCTTGTAAGCAGAAAGCAAGCACACGAGATAGCAACAGTTTAAGTAAAAATGCAAAAATGAGTTAAAAAAAATAGATGTTTGCTTAGAAGTGATCCCCAAATATAACACCACACGGCGGCAGTAGAATTGCATTTCCCACAGTGGTGGTTGATCTAGTTGATCGAGTAAAGATTCAGTCCACATGTGTGACAAGCAGTAGAGAGAGAGAGAGATCAGTACAGATCACATATCAACTCTGGTTCGTTACACCACTATTGTTTCCCTACACTCTACATACAGTAGACATGTTTTCTACGTTGTTCTGCTCACTTGTTTTTCTTTTCTTGTCCAACAGAAAGAAAAGTTTGTCAAGCTCTTAGACCAGCTGCACAATTCCTTACGCATCGATCTCTCCATGTACCGCGTACGTCTCACTCTAAACTGATTTCATAGCACCGAGAGATCTTTCTTGTTGTGCTGTAATAATGGTATGTGTGTGTGTGTGTGTGTGTGTGTGGTTATGTGTCCTGCTGCAGAATAACTTCCCTGCTAGCAGTAAGGAGCGTCTGCAGGACCTGAAGTCCACTGTGGATCTCCTCACCAGCATCACTTTCTTCAGGATGAAGGTACGCTCTGTGAGAAGATGGTGCCCCATCCAGAGGGTGCCATTACTTTTAGTGATTTCGTGTGATCTCACGACAGCAACCCAAGCCTCTGATTTGCCAGGGATTGTTAGAACAATTTCAGAATACAACATCTGTAATGTCGCAAATGCATCTGAGCTGTCTGAGTCTTCTCTGATTCATTCTCGCCCCCTGGTGGACAGGTGCAGGAACTGCAGAGCCCTCCGAGAGCCAGCCAGGTGGTGCGAGACTGTGTGAAAGCCTGTCTGAACTCCACCTACGACTATATCTTTAACAACTGCCAAGAGCTGTACAGTCGCCAGTACCAGCCTGTAGGAGAACTGGTCAGCCGTTTTATTATTTACAGTGAAATAAATACAGCACAGTCAGCTGGTGTGATGATGTCGGTTACTGTATTAGTAAAAAAAAATTAAGTTCATGGTCTTATGATCAAATAGGATTGTGTGTGTCTGTGTCTTAGTGTGTATGTGTGTGTGTGTGTGTGTGTGTGTGTGTGTGTGTGTGTGTGTGTGCTCTGACTCTGCTTCTCTTTTCCAATTTAGAATAAAGAAGAATGTCCTCCAGAAGAACAGGGTCCGAGCATCAAGAATCTGGACTTCTGGCCCAAACTTATCACGCTGATAGTTTCCATTATAGAGGAGGATCGCAACTCGTACACGCCCGTTCTCAACCAGTGAGTGATGAACAGTCCTTATGCCTCTCAGCTCAGTGTAGCCCCTTATGTACGTCATTCTGTTACAGGAAAATAATCAACAAAAGGTTGGTGAGGAAGTAGAGTTACACTTACAATGCTTCAAATAACAGTACACACGAAACTATTTTATTCCTCTTATACCATTACAAACTGCTAGGGACGGGAATCACCAGGGACTGTCCAAAACAGGATGCTGTGCCGTGTGAACGGTTTAGAGTGCACCACCTGCAGGATTATGGAGGAACAGCAATATTTTTTCACCTTAAATGCAAACATATATATTAAAAAAAAAAAATGTTATTTATAATATGTAATTGACTTAATTGTTTCCCCCCCATCTCTGTAAACTGCCAATGATGAACAGTTTAATTATTTAATAGTGGGTACAGTGTAAAACGTTATTCTCTCACCAGCCTTTCTTATTTTGCTACATTCATGAAGTTAATAGGATGAAAAAATGCAGCTCGTCACTTAACTGTCGTCACTGTACAGAAAACGTAATCATATCAGTGATTGTGTATTTACAATGTACTTTATATAAAACATATGAGTGGTTTAATAGACCTCAGGTGACTTGATGCTGGCGCTACTTTGAGAGCTGCTGTTACAAAACTTCCGATCAATCAGATTGAAGAATTCAGTATGTGATGTTCATGACCACAGTAGTTGTTCTGTTTCTATGCGTATTAGACTTACACAGTTCTCGGGCTTGCTGTTGATTTAGTTGATCCTCTTCTTTCTTCTGTAAACTTACTTAAACTGCACATTATTGTGGAGGTATTTTACAAACACCTATTCAAATAAAAGGGGAAAAAAACGTTACATGTACAAATTCTTTAAATCTGGCACTGTTTGCACTTTTACACTGCAGTGTTCCTGTAGCTAAAGTCATACTGCTGCTTCTGTCGTGAACCTTACAAACGCGTTTATACTCAGAACTTCAGAACGTTTACATACAGTATACAGTATTTATTGTATATTTGCACCGTATATATATTGGACCTCTGGACATATATTAGTATATGAACAAAATTCACTGTTTACATTTACTCAGATGTGTATTTATTCAGATGTTTATAAGATTCACTTGGTTTATTTATATCTATTTATCACAAGTACAAGTACCGCTGTTACCTTTATACAAGTATCTGTTTCTATATTGCACTTACTGCTGATAAACACATGATGAGAGAACAGTATTTCGATTCCACATATAGTGGCATTGACAAATAAAAACCATGAACCTTGAGCCTCTCTTCTGGCTTAGGTTTCCTCAGGAGCTCAACGTAGGGAAGGTGTGTGCCGAAGTGATGTGGGTTCAGTTTTCACAGGATATGAAGTACGCCATGGAGGGTGAGTTACACCGCTGCCTGAGTGAACACGTGTGTGTGTGTGTGTGTGTGTGTGTGTGTGTGTGTGTGAACTCAAAAAACTGAAGTAAATAATACAGGTGGTCCCCAACTTACAAACATTGGAGTTACGAATTTCTGCAGATAGGATTCGAAAAATCCTCAACAAAACAGTCCAATACAGTGGAAAACAGCTCTGAGACAAAATGGCATCCGGGATTGCCCACAGGATTTAAAGGCACAGAGACAACAACACTGTTACATTTGACATGCGTGAGATTCTTAGACGCGATTATGGTTTTTGGCCACATGATGGCAGTGTGGGGAAAGGGGACAGAGATTAAATCAAGTGCACTGGTATGCTTTACGTTGTATGTGCATGTCAAAGGCGTATAAGACTCATTTTGTTCGACTTAAGAACAAATCAGACTTACGAACATGCTCCTGGAACGGCCCTTGTTTGTAAGTCGGGGACTACCTGTATGTTGTTAGTCTTCCGGCTGCTCCTGTCGAGGGGTCGCCACGGCGCACCATCTGATCCTCATAGCAACTTTGCACAGGTTTTATGCTGAATCCCCTTCTGATACTATCGTCCTATGCACTGCATCTAGTGACTAAGGTTTGGGCATTGTTGGGAATTGTGCACGGAGAGCAAGAATCCTACCACTGAGCCACTGATGCTCATAAATAATATGATAGTGTAAGATTAAATGGCTGGTGGTGTTAAATGTAACCTAAACAAAGGTTTCTCAATTTGGGAAAAACATCACTGCTTAAAAAAAGTCCAACTACAAACACTTACTCGGTCTCACACACATGTTCTGTCTCACTTGTCCCCTCAGAGCACGAGAAGCATCGTCTGTGTAAAAGTGCTGACTACATGAACCTGCACTTTAAGGTCAAGTGGCTCTGTAACGAGTATGTCAAGGATCTGCCTGCCTTCAAAGGATCCATTCCTGACTACCCCATGTGAGTGTCGTTCATCTGTAGACGCTAGGACCTTGTTATGTCTGGGTTTCTGAATTTGTAAATAGTAATATCAATAGTAAGAATAACAATACTACTAATAACAGGATTATTAATAATATTGATATTATAATGTATGTACAGTATGTTAGTAAGGAACGCTGGCTGAGTGTCGAGTCAGTAGTCATATGGTGGCTTGTGCGTAGGTGGTTCGTGCAGTTCGTGCTGCAGTGGTTGGATGAAAACGAGGACGTGTCCATGGAGTTCATGCACGGCGCCCTCGAGCGGGACAAGAAGGATGGCGTGAGTACCCAATTAGTCACATTCACACTCCATCACAACAGGGCTCCAGCTTATCCTGCTTACTAGAAACACATCTGCCTTCAGTGCCATACAAATGCCAGTGTCTACAAGAATTCGACGCACGACTTTGTGCGCATACCGAACATGTGCGACATTGTTCACAAACTCACCTGCAACACCTGAATGTATGTCAGACCCGAAACATCCCTGTACATTACGGTTTTAAGGGTGGAAATATACTTGTCAAGCTGAAACGTCATGAGCATATTTATTCACATACAGTACTTGCCTATATATACCTGTTGATATAAAGTTTGTTACTGTATTATGTCCGGTTGCTGAGATAAGGCCAGAGCAAATTAGTTTTTTTATGAGGAGCGCCTCTGAAAATTTAAATGTTGAAATCCTGTTTCTTGTAAAGTACTGTAGAGCGGTTTTATAGCTCAAAAATGCACGTGTTCTGTCACAAATGGAGTAACTAGCTTGGATAATGTTCATTAAAGTGCTTTAAAATAATGATTAAATCTCACACAGTTCTGCCGAAGGATCAGGAAGATAAGGGATTTATGAACCCGAAAATTGAAGATATTTTTTTTTTCCAAAAATTAAAGATTTGATACGTCACCTACTGCCCTCTATTGGCCAGAGTGCAAAACTGACCTGTGAGACTTAATACCGTCATAATATGACGGAACACATTTCATCATCCTTGTGCACCTTATGGTGTTCTCTTCTGATTTATATAATATTTTAATATTTGCAACAACAATCTGTTTAACTGTAAAACTTTGTTAAAAGTAGTTTTTTCCCCTCCTTAGTTCCAGCAGACATCCGAGCACGCTCTGTTCTCCTGCTCCGTGGTGGACGTGTTCACGCAGCTCAACCAGAGCTTTGAGATTATTAAGAAGCTGGAGTGTCCTGATCCCAAAGTCATGGCTCTCTACAGCCGCCGCTTTGCCAGGGTAAACACTCACACACACACACACACATCAGGCTCTTGTTTCTTCTTTCTTGAATGCGGGAATAAATAATACACATATACAGTGGAACCTTGGATTACGAGCATAATTAGTTCCAGAAGCCGGATCTTATTCCAAATCACTCTTAAATCAAAGCAAATTTTCCCATAATAAATAATGGAAACTCAAATTATTCGTTCCACAGCCCAAATAAATAAATACATAAAAACAATTAATACAAAATCTAAAATAAAAATTAACAAAATAACCTGCACTTTAGCTTTAAGAAAAGCAAAAATAAATCCTGACAGAAAAGTGTTTCCGTTTATACGCACAGTGTGTGTGTGTGTGTGTGAAGCTAAAGTAAGAGGAGCGGAGGCACAGCCCCTCCCCCTCTCCCCCTTCTCATTTTTTTTTTGGCTGGGGACAAATGATTAGTAGCGGGGTACATCAATAAAAACCTGTAATTAGATCTTTGTGATTTTATAGCCAGCGCTACGGGCTGTTATACTGTAATATAAAATACATTAGTTATCAGAACCTTCAGACAGATTCGATATTATAAACAGCCCGGGTATCAACAGGCAGGATTATTAGACTGGACATGACTGGCCACCCACTATCCCAATCCTTACTTTAATACTTCATTCATTCTGAAATGTAATCCTTAACCAACTAAATCTCAACTATACTATAACTAGCTAAGAACTTTAGACAAACTCAGAAGTCCCCCCTCCTAGACGGAACAGATTTTTATTGATCAGACTTGGATGTTGGTTTAATTATGTGCATTAGCAACACTCTATAATAATAATAATACTGTAATAATAATAATAACCAGCCGAGTTTGTTTGTTTATTTATTTATTTTGATTAGACGATTGCCAAGGTCCTGCTGCAGTACAGTGCCGTCCTGAAGAAGAATTTCCCGTCCTACTGCGACAAGGAGAAGATTGTGAGTCTTTACCCCACACACACACCATGCTGTACATTATTACAGAGTTGCGGTTTTCTAACATGAACTCTTCTTCCCTCGAGCAGCCCTGCGTTCTGATGAACAACGTGCAACAGCTGCGCGTCCAGCTCGAAAAGATGTTCGAGTCAATGGGAGCCAAACAGGTAATGGATCACCTGAGAATGGATGGAGACGGTGAGATGGAGGTCTCATCACAGCGTAACATCCAGTTATCAGATCATTCTTTTTTTTTGTTGCATGAAGTAAAAGCTTATAAAAGTCTGAAAGCTTCACCATTCGGAGCAAATGCATTAAAGCAAGTGATTGAATACACGACAAAAGACAATCCAGATCCAGACCTCGGTCCTGCAAGGAATAATGTTGGGAACAGAAGGTCCAACCCAGATGTCTGGTTGCTTTTATTTGGTGTATACTTTTGTTTAGTAACTGATGATGGAACGTTATTTAAAATCCAGGGTGATGCGTGCTGTCATGCTATCAGATATCAGTGCCATGATGGACAAATCTTTTAATAAGGAATATCTGCTCCCATCCTTTCTCCTGAGATTTCCACAGAGGAAGAAAGGGTAATAAGAGTGTGTTATGCGTCTCCATGCTGATACAGATGTGTATGAATGAGCAGGTTTCACTCTAGTTTTCCGTCCGCGCTGAAATGTAGAGGTGATAGAAATACGCTCAGTCTGAGCGAAGAAGCAGAGACACAAAAAACGTGGACACAAAGTACGACTCTTGAATGACGTGTTTTGTACACAGACGGGGTTAATTGTGAGAGTTACAGTGTGAACAACACAGTGGAATTAATTTGTCTTCTACTTTAAATGCTTTGATAAACAAATGGACTAATGATTCCATACTTAATTCACTCTGACTGACGGACACATGGACAAAGCCTCCTGCAAAATCTTGTGGACAGCCTTCCAAGAAGAGTGGAAGCTGTTATAAATGTGAAAGGGGGGACCGACTCCATATTGAAGTGTGTGTATGTGTGTGTCTGTGTGGTTATACACTGTATATCGACATTCATGTGCAGACATGCATGTGTTTATCATAAATCTCAGAATGTTCAGCATTTTTAAATTGGGAAAAATAGAGTCAATCCGGCGCCAAAAGTACAGTAACGCACATCACGATTACAGACATCCGAGATCAGTAACACACTGATTCAGAGGTCTATCAAAGTGTTTTATCTGGAGCAGTGTAATGTCAGTGTATGTCTAGAGTGCCCTCTAGTGGCAAGCTGACAGAACTGTGTGTGTTGTCTCCATCCTTCTCTCTATGAAGTGTGACAGTGGGGATGAGGATGATGAAGGGCAGGAAATGTTTAAGTACAGAACACACCAGCAAAGTGTCAGTGCTTTATAACATTATTAAGTTGCTCACTTAATTTTGTTTCTACAAAGTTGGAGATCAGCAGGACTAAAGTGGCTTCAGGTGTATAGTACGAGTGTGTGTGTTTGAAAGAAAATGATTCATAGTGCGTGTAATAATAATAATAATCAAGCTCGTACATTCTCCTTTCATCTCGACTTTTGTTTACTCCGGATTTTGTCAAGTTTATGTCACTTGCAGGTCGTCTGATTTTAATGAGGTTACTGGTGCAGCTGTTATAAAAATTACAGCTGTTTATTTCAGGATGGTCTACATGTGGAAAGGTAGTACGAATAGTACAAATATTGATTGTGTGTGTGTGCGTGTGTGTGTGCGTGTGTGTGTGCGTGTGTGTGTGTGCGTGCGTGTGTGTGTGTGCAGATGGACACAGAAGCCAGCGACAGCCTGAATGAGCTGCAGGTGAAGCTGAACAACGTGCTGGATGAGCTGAGTTCCACGTTTTCAAACACGTAATGCTTCACTTCGTTAAACACACCGTACTTCCACACACCGTACCGTGATGTATACAGTACATGCCGAGAGTGAAGTGATCGAACGCTGCCTTGTATCTCGTATACGTTGCGAGTGTGAGTGAGTGCAGCAGCCTGTAACACACCTACCTTCCATCTGTGCAGTTTTCAGAGTCGTATCGACGAGTGCACGCGGCAGATGGCGAGTCTGCTCTACCAGATCAAAGGGCCAGCGAACGCCAACAGCCGTAACCAAGTGGAGGCCGATTCGGACAACATGCTCCGCCCACTCATGGACTTCCTGGACACGAAGTGAGTCCGATTTTCTCCGTCCACCAAATGGCCTGCGCTTCGCTAGAGTTCTCCTGGGTATTACGTGCAAACTATTATGAACAAAATATATATCTGTAGGCATTTCAGCAATACAACCATGTTGAATAAAGTCATTTCAAAGTCTACATTTTAAAACTAGTTTTGTTTCTATACTCACAACTTAATTTTTTCATGTGTAAGTGCACCTGGAAACACTCACATATTTGTTGCCTTAATAAAAGAAAAATCCTTGTTCCCAAACATGTGGAAATGGTCAGGACTGTATGGGGGGGGCGTGGCAATAACTCCCAGTCGAGTTCCTGTAACGTGCAATAGGTGCTGGTGAATGATTGTGTGTACAGTTCACTCAGACAGATGCCTCTCTTTCTTTCGCAAGTTGGTGACAAATTATCCGTCGATTTCCAGGCGTTTCATTCAGTTGTACTTGTACATTTACTTTGCACAATAACCATCAAATTTAATCTTATCTCATTTAATTTAATCTAATCTAATCATGCGTTCCACTAACTAAATGTTCAGAGGAGTGACTACAGCAGGCGCAGCCACCTCGGCCCGGGATCGTCACTACACAGACGCACGGACGTCTTTAAAATGTTTTACTGCAGCTAAGAGTCTCATGACCGTACTGTGCTTGACGTCAGTGTTGGGGGACGTTACTTTTTAAAGTAACTAATTACATTACAAAATTACTGTCTTTAAAAAGTAATTAGTTACATTACAGCGTGACTTTCTGAAAAAAGTAACCAGTTCGAGTACTTTTCCATTGCAGAAAATGAAAACTCATTTGTAATTATTCTACCATCATCACTCAGCAAAGTTTGGCCCATAATCTGTTAACTATTAATACCCCTATCTCACCTATGCGGTTTTGCACGGTTCATCATGATTCACCGCGAGTTTTGGCGCTGTGATTAGGTTTCCATCATTCCGCGAGTCGGTCGTCGCATAGTCAAACCACATAACTGAGATAGGGGTTTAACAGCAGGAATAACAGAGGGGGGTGGGTTACCAGGGCCGGGGCTTGTAAGATGGCTCATGGATAACATAAATTGTCTGGATACAATTACATTTCTGAAAAAGTAACTAAATAACTTAAATGGCGGACATAAAGCGTTAGATTACTCGTTACATCAAAAAAGTAATCCAAGTACTCTAACGTTACTTTGTAACTTGTTACATCCAACACTGGTTCTGAAATCAACTGTCAGTCTGTCAAATCTAGTCAAATCCTGGTTTGACTCGAACACCCCTATTGCAGTTAAACAAATTAAGTATGTTGCTGATAAAAGTGAACATTATTCCTTTGTAAAAATTAACTTTAACCTAATTATTATTATTATTGTAAATTTCTGGAAAACTTAAAGCATAAACAGAAATTATTCAAATTGGAAGGCAAAATAAAGGGCAAAAAAAGTCACATTTTTCAGATTTTAAATATTTAAAGAAAAATGGTTGTTATAAATTCTACTAGTGATTCCCAGATTAGGTGTAGTAATGTGGTAAATAAATGTAATAAATAATAACATTTATAATTACAGTAAGTATGTACCTGTATGGATAACAGTGTGTGTGTGTGTGTGTGTGTGTGTTCAGTCTGATGCTGTTTGCGTCAGTGTGTGAGAAGACGGTTCTGAAGCGTGTCCTGAAGGAGTTGTGGAGGATCGTGATGAACAGTGTGGAGAAGACCATCGTCCTGCCTCAAGGCAACGACAGCTTCGTAAGAACACACACTACAGTATACACACACACACACACACACACACACACACACACACACACTTACAGTATCTTCACAAAGTAAATATAGCTGAAAAGCTCATTTCTAAAATAAAATTCAGTTACGATTAACTAAAACAAATAAATAAACCACCTTTTGACTTTGTGTCGCCTCATTCTTGGTTATTTTTACTTTACAACGCGTCGCTGATTTGAACTTGGTGTCTTAATGCTGATTCTCTCAACAGGGCAACATCTTTTCAGCAGCCAAAGATCTAGGCCAGCTCTCCAAGCTCAAGGTACTAAATGCATTTCATAAGACTCAGATTTTAACATCTGGTTGATCCTGGGTCCTTCAATACAGTCAGGCTCATAAGTTTTGGAACGAAGATACTTTTTTGTGGTATTTGGCCTCTGTACACCACTACACTAAATTAGCAGTGGTGGCAAAAGTATTCACATTCATTACTTGAGTAGAAGTATGGATACTAGGGTTTAAAAATACTTCTTTAGAAGTTGAAGTATCAACTCATGCTTTTTACTCAAGTAAAAGTGTAAAAGTACTGGTTTCAAAACTACT
>JAQQZS010000009.1:24094475-24109451 GCA_030068045.1 Platyallabes tihoni | reverse complement strand
CATTAATCACGGCTCTACAGCCAATCAGGGGCGTCTGTGAGCTCACGCAAGCAGAAGAAGCGGATAGCGCTGTCCTCCGAGTGTGTTACGCCGCCCACAACGGTTCGTGAGAGAGCAGTTTGAAAAGATGCGGTGGTTTGGAGGAAACACGCGATAGTCTTCAGCCCTCTCGACTGAGCCTTAATGTGGGAACCCCCTAGTGGTGGGGAGGAATTGGACATGACTAAATTAGGGAGAAAATCAAAAAATCCAGAAAAAAAAATTCTGATCTGAACATTCTCATTGAAGTCTCATTGGAGCACCTTTGATTCCTGCCCCTGGTCTGTGTATAGAGTTTGTGTGTTCTTCACGTGCTTGGTGGGTTTCCTCCTTGTTCTCCCCCGTTTCCTCCCACAGTCCATAGACATGCAGATTAGGCTAATTGGCGTTCTCAAATTGCCTGTAGTGTGTGAATGCACATGTGAATGTTGAAAAAATGGGTCTTAAAATGGGTCTTAAAATGGGTCCCCAGTTGGACTACAGATGGAAGGATGGATGGAGACAAGAGTGACTCAGATCCGATCTGAAAACCATCAGCCCTTAAAACAGACCCGTGTCAGATTAGGGTAAAACCAGAATTGAGTAACTTCAAGCCGGTAATGTGAACGTTGCCTTACAGTGTGCTGTATTCTGAATGTGTGTGTGTGTGTGCGTGTGTTTAGGCTCAGGTATAGAGAAGCCAGTAGGAGAGGTATCCATACAGATCGATCTGTTCACTCATCCAGGCACAGGAGAGCATAAGGTCACGGTTAAAGGTCAGTCTCGGGTCACTGCACACAGTTTTACACCACCAGCCGGTTATCATTTCTGTATAAAGTCGTCTGTTTATTTTCTATCTGTGGAAGGAGTCTCTACGGTGAGAGCATTTTAACAGTTTGTTGGTAATGTGACAAGCTAGGTTTTTGTAATTATTCATGGGAATTAAAGCTCAAAGCCAACAAAGTATGATTATAGCTTCCATCAACTATTAGTTTTTTATTCCGTTTTATTATCATTTTTTTTAAATTTTAATAATAATAATATATTATTATTAATATTAAGTATAATTAACCTGATTTCACCCTGTTGCTGCTTGATATCCGCACTCAGTGGTGGCGGCGAACGATCTGAGGTGGCAGACATCCGGAATGTTCCGTCCGTTCGTGGAGGTGACGATGATCGGGCCGCACCTCAGCGACAAGAAACGCAAATTCACCACCAAATCCAAGAACAACAGCTGGGCACCGAAATTCAACGAAACCTTCCACTTGTGAGTAAAAGAGATCGTGTAGTGGTGTGTTTACTACCCAGACTGAGCTGCAGAGGGAGTAGAGTTGTGTTGTCATGGTCGTAATTATTGGCACCCTGCTTGAATTCAATGACCTGAATTATTATTCAAATTTATTCTTTGTTTGTTAGTCAGTTTATTTTCTTTAGTTATCTGCCCTAAGAAGCTTTCATTATATGTGATGCTGTGACACGACAACTCAGTGAAACATTATGATGCAAATGTACAGGCGCTACTTATTTCATTAACATATTATTAGGCCACACCCATCTTAAGTGTTTTACTTTTAAAGTGCTTTTATTTCAATTTTTTGTTCCGTTTTACTTCCGTGATCATCATCATCATCACCGTGCGCGTGCCCTTCTGTGACCTTGCAGTATCCTGGGGAACGAGGACGGTCCGGAGTGTTACGAGCTGCAGGTGTGTGTGAAGGACTACTGTTTCGGCCGCGCGGACCGCGTGGTGGGCGTCGCCGTCATCCAGCTGCGCGACGTGGCTCAGAAAGCGAGCTGCGCCTGCTGGTGTCCTCTGGGCTCGCAGGTGCACATGGACGACACGGGGCTGACGGTGCTGCGCATCCTGTCCCAGCGCTCGGGGGACGAGGTGGCCAAGGAGTTCGTCAAGCTGAAATCTGACACCCGGTCTGCTGAGGAGGGGAGATGAGAAGAGATGACGGGATGGACAGGTGTGATTATTCACTAGTGCTTGAAGGATCCGTGGGAGAGAAGACTCTCTGGTGCAGTGTGGAGGACGTCGAGGACAGAGAACAGTGTGAGAACTTCCTGTCTTTCTATTCGTCCAGCGTTTCTGTAATATACCCTCTCTCTCTCTCGTTGCCACAAGTCACATTAGTTTCTTTCTCAGTTTTTTTGTTCTTTGCCTCCTGTATATGTGTAAATACTGTACGAGTGTGTGTGAGTAAAATAAGCCTCAAACGCAGGGTCCCTCCCTGCGTATTGATACCTTTGTATTGTGCACTTTCTTTACTGTACCTCGTCTGTATTAATGCCTTATCTTGTCGAATGTGTCAAATTTGAAGGACTGTAGATGTATTTATTTATCACTTCTCACTTCTTATTTCTGTTTTGTATTTAAACATTTAACAACGTGTTACTTTCTGAATATCAGCCCAGACGAACCCAAACCCGACTGAAAACCCTGATACGTCTGATCCCTAACCGTGTGCCTTCTGAGCTACGCGAGTGTGTGTGTGTTTTTCAGATGACCGATGATCCTTTTGCTTTCAGTCTGCTCATCAGCAGCATGGAAAGAATTCTAAGAACCTTTCATACAAATTCATACAGAGTTAAATACCATCAGGTTTGTGCAGTGAGTCGGTTTTATATTAAGATCACTTAAAGCGGTGGTGTGTGTGTGTGTGTGTGTGTGTGTGTGTGTGTGTGTGTGTGTGTGATTTTTGCAGCCCATCAGCCAAGTCCAGTGCCACTGTTAAAAAGTGATGTATACCACTGCAAAAAAAAAAGAAAATTAAGGTTATATTAGAAACTGTATGATTTTCCTTTTTGACTCTTTTTGGTTTTCTTTTGAAACAATGCACCTGGTCTGTTCCACTGTATTATGAGAAGCGTTCTTTATTAAATGAGTGCAAGGGGTTTCACTCTGTGAGAAAGCTCTCTCGCGCTCTCACTCTGTCTGTATAAAGATTACGAGACGGCCAGTGTTTGATACGTTTATTTCCAGTGAGACGTTGTGTTTGTTAATGAAATGTGTTGATGATGATTTAAAAAAAAAAATTATAAATAAAAAAAAAAAGCCAAATTAATAAAATCTGTGAGGAAAAATCTGGATATTTGTCTTTGGTGGTGTAATGTGAAACACAACACTTTATATATGTGTCCGTGTGTGGAACACGTGATTTACAGGACAGAAGAGACATGTCCTGCCTCTTACTGTAGCTCTGCTGGTCTCCTGCAGTATGGGGGGAGGTGGTGGGGACATGTGGAGGTGGAGGGGAAGGGGCGTGTGGAGTGGGTGGGGACGTGTGGAGGTGACAGGGACGGAGATGAAGTCTCCAATTAGTGTCAGATCCTTTCCTGAACTTTATCTGGAGAAGATGCGTTGATCTCCAACACCGGCTCATTTTGCCTCGGTTTAACAGCTGACTAATCATCAATCTACTAAAACCACATCAAGCGGATAGCGCTGTCCTCCGAGTGTGTTACGCCGCCCACAACGGTTCGTGAGAGAGCAGTTTGAAAAGATGCGGTGGTTTGGAGGAAACACGCGATAGTCTTCAGCCCTCTCGACTGAGCCTTAATGTGGGAACCCCCTAGTGGTGGGGAGGAATTGGACATGACTAAATTAGGGAGAAAATCAAAAAATCCAGAAAAAAAAATTCTGATCTGAACATTCTCATTGAAGTCTCATTGGAGCACCTTTGATTCCTGCCCCTGGTCTGTGTATAGAGTTTGTGTGTTCTTCACGTGCTTGGTGGGTTTCCTCCTTGTTCTCCCCCGTTTCCTCCCACAGTCCATAGACATGCAGATTAGGCTAATTGGCGTTCTCAAATTGCCTGTAGTGTGTGAATGCACATGTGAATGTTGAAAAAATGGGTCTTAAAATGGGTCTTAAAATGGGTCCCCAGTTGGACTACAGATGGAAGGATGGATGGAGACAAGAGTGACTCAGATCCGATCTGAAAACCATCAGCCCTTAAAACAGACCCGTGTCAGATTAGGGTAAAACCAGAATTGAGTAACTTCAAGCCGGTAATGTGAACGTTGCCTTACAGTGTGCTGTATTCTGAATGTGTGTGTGTGTGTGCGTGTGTTTAGGCTCAGGTATAGAGAAGCCAGTAGGAGAGGTATCCATACAGATCGATCTGTTCACTCATCCAGGCACAGGAGAGCATAAGGTCACGGTTAAAGGTCAGTCTCGGGTCACTGCACACAGTTTTACACCACCAGCCGGTTATCATTTCTGTATAAAGTCGTCTGTTTATTTTCTATCTGTGGAAGGAGTCTCTACGGTGAGAGCATTTTAACAGTTTGTTGGTAATGTGACAAGCTAGGTTTTTGTAATTATTCATGGGAATTAAAGCTCAAAGCCAACAAAGTATGATTATAGCTTCCATCAACTATTAGTTTTTTATTCCGTTTTATTATCATTTTTTTTAAATTTTAATAATAATAATATATTATTATTAATATTAAGTATAATTAACCTGATTTCACCCTGTTGCTGCTTGATATCCGCACTCAGTGGTGGCATGAATCTACTAAAACCACATCAACCCAAAGCACACGGCATGTTCAGTCGAGTCAATTCAGAAGTCAGAAGTTCACCCTGAAGTGACGTCACTTAGACGCTCATGGAGTGTCGATTGTTCCGACCCGCACCGCTTCAGAACCACTAATACACAAAACGCTTCAGGAATCACAAAAGCAGACCTACCAAACGTCCACAACGACCTGGACACACGGAATCTAATCCTGACGGAACGACACAGTTTCACTGATTTGCTACGGTTTATCGACATCATCGCTGAAGCAACCTAGAGACATGTTCACAGGTTTGGCTTTATAACAAAGCAGCCTTCATCAATTAACAATGTGTTATTCATTAAGTAGACTTGTTCACATTTGTAGTTTAGGATAAAATTCAGTCCTTTTATTATGTTGTGTCATCACGTTCGTGTGTATTTTTCTTCTTTCTGTAAAAAGTTATATTTTTTCATCGGTATGATTGTTTTTATTACTGAACAACACAAATCATGCAAAAAAAAACAGTTGTACAGTATACAGTATAAGCACTGCTGATGTTTTCGTTGTCGAGGATGTGACCAGTTCCTGTTGCAGCACCGTGTTTGTTATTTCTCCTTGTGTCAGTTTGATTTTTTTTTTATTATATTCTTTTTAAATGTTTGATTTCATTAGAGTCATTAGAACATTTTTGAATTGTAAATTTCTGTTTACCACTGCTGAGGAAAAAAGCATGGTGTTGGTGGCATTAAATGTCTTTTACACTCCAATAAAACTACTTTTTGAACAGAATTAAAAAAAAAAAATTAGATGTGATACGAGTTCATGCATACTGATTTGAATAACTATGTTGTGAACAAACTGTGTGTGAGTGTGTAGGTTTTCACACACACACACACACACACACACACACACACCGCATACAAAATGAAGCCATGGTGTTGTAGATTATTACTACTATTAATATTACTGTTAATTTTCTGTTACTTTAGATGATTAATTAATTAAATTAAATGTTTTTTATTTTATTTTTTTCACTTTTTTTACTTTGTGTCTTCTATCTGGTGCACTTTTGTTAATTTGTTATAACATTTTTGTATCCTCGCTCTTCATTAGTTTGAGATATGTATTATCACTTAAGATTCCTTAATTCATAGCAAAATAAATAACAATAATAACATTTATTATTATTATTATTATTATTATTATTATACATTGGGTGTTCGAGTTAAACCAGGCCTTGTGATGAAATTTGCTGATTGTGTGAACTGTACACACAATCATTCACCAACATCACTTATACACTTTGCAATAACTCAGCTGGGAGTTATTCCCACGTCCACCTGTACAGTCGCTTCAAGTCATTTCTACATATTTGGGCTATTAAAGGAGTTCTTGGGAGGCCAGCGTTTAGGCATGAAGCAGGCAAGTCCGATCATGGTTCTTTTGTACTGAGAAAACTTTCTACCTTGACGGTGTCCAAGTGTCCAAAGTGCATTAGTGTAGCAGGGGATTGTAGCTTTATCTCAGAACTATTTAAAACACTTGCATTATTGTTATTTGTATTCACATAATGCCCTCTAACATCGTTGTTCTGCAAATGTAAACAAATTGTAACATGATCTCTGTGAATACTAAATATATTTTTATATGAACTATTTTGAGCAGATTTAAGATATTGTAACACTGCATGTGGGAAAGTTCAAATGCAGTGAATATTTTTGCAAGACACTTTAACTATCCGTTACCCATTAAAAATGCTTCCAGGAAATAAATGTGTTTGTTCTTCAAGGACACTGAGAACGACGAATCCTGATGAATCCAGTTCAGTTGATATTGATTATTAAAATACACATCTTCATGCACTGTATGTGCTTTGGAGTTCTGTCTGTGTATTAAAAAAAAAAACACTTGTAAATACATGTTCACAGGTCAGCCATAACATTAAAACCACTGACAGGTGACGTGAACAACGTTTACCTCATTACAGTGGGACATGTCAACAGGTGGGGTGTATAAAGCAGTGTGTGAACAGGCATGTCTTTAAGTTAATATGGATTTGGAAGCAGAACAATCAACAAGACCAGGGGCATCTTGTGGGATGTCCCTGGTCTGCAGGGGTTAAGACCTAGCAAAAAGTTGTCCATGGAAGGAAAACTGGCAAACCAGTGGGTGACAGGGTAATGGGGACTGAAGGCTGGTCCAATCCAATAGAAAACAACTACTGAAATAGAAACTGCTTGACAATGCTGTCTCTGATACAAAGGAGTCCGATCACACAGTGCATCACAGTTTCTTGCCCATGCTGAACCGTGTCCACCACCAAAAGCTCCGACAATGGACAGGTGAGAATCAGTATTGGACCATGGAAAAATATGGAAGAAGATGGCCTGTCCTGATGGATCATGCTGGATGTCTGGGTGTGTGTTGCTTATCTGGGGAAGAGATGGCACCAGGATGCACTATGAGAAGACGCAAAGCTGGCAGAGGCAGTGTGATGCCCTGGACAATGTTCTACTGGGAAACCTAGTGAAGTGTCATTCAAGTAGATGTTACTTTAACACGTTTCATCGACCTTAGTATCGTCACAGAGGCAGGGGCACGTTTCAGCAAGATATTGCTCCCTGACACACTGCAAACATGCTTCAAGGATGGATCGAGGAACATGACATTTAAGAGTTCAAGGTGTTGCCTAAGACTTCTTCAGACCTGAATCCGATCAAGTGTTTGTTCGATTGTCTAGATGATCAAGTTCCGTTCATGGAGGCCCCACCTTGCAACTTCCAGGACTTAAAGGTCAATTTCAGAGGTTTTGTGGAGTCCAGGCCTCGATGGGTCACGGCTGGTTAGGACCCCACACGATATCAGGCAGGTGATTTTAATGTTGTTATGGTTTAATGTACAGTAATCACAAATTTACACATGGTTTCTACGTTGGCCTTCTGTATCCGTTCTGCTTCCAGTCAGCCCTGGTCATGATCTCCTCACTCTCTTAATTCTCTTTTCCCGCTTGTTCCTCGCTGCCAGAGTCCAAAGATCACTCTAGTGTTTGCTTTTCTGAGTGAAACAGCCACGCTTTATTGCGGCATTTGGCTTTTCTCTCTCTCTCCACCTGACTCCACCCCACCCGCCATCTCGATTCCCCAGTACACTCCTGAATTCACACCTGCTTGGTCAAGTGTAGGTGTACTGTATGTGTGTGTGTTGCATTGTGGGAGCTGCAGTTCGTCTCCACCCTGCTGTTGCTGTGTGTCATCGGTGTGGATTGGAGTGAGGCGAGGATTCTTCAAGAGCGCGGATGGGACGTTGGTGACTCAGGTACCTGTCTGAGCTCTGTGTGGATTTTGCTGTGTGTTTGAGAATAGTTGTGTGGCTGAACTTTTGGAAAGAAGTCAAACATTCAATCAGAATCAGACAGTTAAACTCTTTCATTAAACTTTAACAGACTGAAAAGTTCTCTTGTGTCTATATGTAATGCATAAAATATTACAATGTTCTGAATGTACAGGTGTTTCTAGGCTCTAGTTTGAACACCTTGTCCAGGTGTTTGTATATTTGACTGTGTGTGAATGGAAGAGGTGTGTACGGTGGTGGTGGGGTTTTCTAGGTCGACAATGTCACACATAACTGAATGTCAATGACCTGTTTCGAGTTGCCGTGACACACTGTCTGTAGTTAATGGCATTTAAAATGCTAATGACGTTAGATATTAGCTTTATTAACTTTTTCAGGAACTTTGTTGCATTGTCATTAATCTGTGGCCTTATAAAGCCAGAGAGCTTAAAGAGTATATCGGTTCATATACAGTACAAGTTATATATACGTATGTTTCATTTCTGTTTCTATGAACTGAATCATTTCATACGGACGATGAAGATAAGATAAAATGATGTTACCAAGGTGCGTGTAGGTGGAGAGAGGGAAAGACACAGGCCTCAGGTCTAATGTTCAGGGTTATGGCTTACGTGTTATCGCTTTTGTAATTTGCACCAATCTCAAAGGGCTTAATGAGGGCAAGCAGAATCCCGTGATAAAAAACATAGCATAAGCGATGACGTTTATTTTAGAGTTAATAATTTAATCATATAGTGAACACGGCTAATGAAGTGTTTCTTAAGAATGAACTGGGCTTCAGTTAAATAATCTAGAAATACAGAAGAATGAGAAACGTTTGCAACTTTATCCAAAAATCTAGTATTGTATTGCAGTAATCCAATTTGGATCGCTTTAATTAAAGGGGATGTACTGTATTATACCAGCGTACAGGTAGGTGTAGTAACATGGGGTAGGGGTAGCTTGGTGGTTAAGGTGTTGGTCCAGAAGTCGCTGTTTGGAGCTGCCACTGTTGGACCTTCACCCCCAAGTACTCAGATACAATTGAACGTCAAGCTACAGTAGCAGCCCAACCCCATGAGTAACTGCCCCAGAAATTACGGATATAGCTCCAGGGTGTGAAGTGTCCTTCTGCGATGTGTCGAATGGCACACGGACCCTTTCATCTTTCTTCACATGTACAAACAAAAAAATGTGAGAAAGAAACATTCCCTTCCCATTTTTTTTGTTGTTGTTTTGGCGAAGGCTTAAACAATCCAATTAGATTTCTCTCTAGTATGACTTCATATGGATTAGCCCATCCCCCAGCTTGTTTTTCCCCAGGCGTATCTCAGCGGTAGCTCATTTGCATAGACACTGAAACGGCGCATTTGGAGGAGGAGTGAAATAAACATAGTTCTGGGTATAAAAATTTATTATTTGAGGGGTTTTATTTGAGCATTAACAGACATTGGAGAAGCTCTGAGTTCTTAGAAATAGTAAAATATGGAATCTTAAAAACGAAACGTCTTAAATGGTAGCGTTTGAAATAAAACTTTTGAATAATGTTTGTTCAGACTAGCCACAAGCACCAGAAACACCTAAACTGGGAATTTTCCTGAAAAAGAGAACATTACAATTACAATTTTGTTGAACAAAAAGCTTGCTATTAGCATTTTTTTCTAATAGACAAATTGGCAGTTCAGTATAAGTTAAGTACAGTATAAGCCTGTTATAGAGCTGGATCATTTTCTTGTCAGTGCAGCTGCAAATCATATACAGTATATTCACACAAAACTGAACAGCACATACTGTATACTGTATATCACTTTCAAATGTGTTTAAGCATTGAAACAGTCATGTTTTCTATAAGGGCACATTTATTAAACATTTAGAGAAGGAGTCCCCAGTGTTGGAATTTTATAAGTACCAGCGCTAAAGTTGTGCATAAGCTTTCTACCAGTGGAAAATCTTTAAAACAGGACAGGGAAGATTGTGATTTCTTGGTTTCCTCACATATCAACATCATGATCTGTAGCACACAGTTCCAGTACTTTACAAAATCTTACACGTTGTCTATTCAGAAATTAAAAATGGCAGAATTGTTTTTTAAAGTAAACACAAGTCTTAGAGCTCTTCCCAAAGTGTGTGTGTGTGTGTGTGTGTGTTTGTGTTTAAATGATTAAGCTGAAATATTCTTTAGATAATACATTTTTCATAGCTCAATCTTTTCATCTTTTCATAGTCCATCTTTTCACTCCTTTTCCAAATGCAGCATTTCAGTGTCTAGATAAATGAGCTATTCCTAATCCACGCCCCTCCAAAGAACAACTGAGCAACAATCCAACAAGGGAGGGGCTCTACTTATATGAGGTCATATTAGGAGGGAAATCTAGTTCCCTTCTAATAGTTGACTTTGGATTGATGATGGCTTGAATAGTGGCTTATACAGTACATTGTTTTAAATGTTTAATCTTACTGGAGAAATAAAAAGTCGAGAGAGAGTTTAATAGCTCTTTAACAGCTCTCTCTCTCTCTCTCTCTCTCTCTCTCTCTCTCTCTCTATCTTTCTCTCTGTGATAAGACTTACGGTTATAAACTGTTCTCTTTTTCTGGTTTATTATTAACCACATGCAGGGAACACACACTTATAATATTTTCTTCTTCTCACATCATGGTTTCTGTGTTTTACATACAAACACACATACAAACCAGTGAAATACCACTACATAGGGCAGATATCACTGTTATACTTCAATTCTGCCCGAGCAGTGGTACTACAATTTCCTTTTTCTAGTTATATAAAACCTAACAACTATTTTACTTATAGTAACATCTGTTTTCTTATAAAACTGCACAGATCTGTGTCTAAAACTTCTGATTTTAAGCAATGAGTTTTCACTCCAAATATTGACTGTTCATTTTATTACTCTTTATTGCTCTTTATAGAAGTTTCTTTAATGCAGAAATATTTTCAAAAGCTTTTTCTGCTTATGCCATATTTTTGCTTGTGCCCAAGACTTTTGCACAGAACTATAAGTAAAACAGCTGTTAGGTTTTACTGAGCTTGCTGGGGAATATGAGTTCTTCTGGTAACTTTGTCACACTCGCTCCTTTCTATTTTTATGCAAATCCCAGGAGCGTACATTAGGTTATTTGTTTCTTTCTGAAAACTGGTCTGTCTTGTACTATATATTTTTTTCTTAATAGCCATACATATATTCTCCTGTAATGCTATTTATTTGGGAATTTTTAGGTTATATATGAATGAATTTGTACACATGATAAACATATATAACAAAATTGGTACAGCATATAATATGGTGCCTAAGACTTGTACTGTACATTAATTCTCTATAGCACCAATGCTATAGTACAGAGTCGTGGGAAACTGATCCCAGGAGATTTTGGGCATGAGGTGGGGTACAACCCCAATCCATTGCAAGGCACTCACACACTATGAGCAGTTGGGAAATGACAATTAGCTTTAGTCTGAAGCTCGGTTAGAAAAATGGGCAGGTTGCATCAGGAAGGGCGGCGTACACAATAAAACCTGTACCAAGTTGTGTGCAAATCGGAAGCTCTGCTGTGGCGACCCCTTAACGGGAACATCCGAAAGAAAGTTTATTCAAATTGCACATAATATTAGAGTAGCTCTGCCTCTATACAATGGTACTAATCAACATAGGCTCCATCACAAGCCATGCATTTGCACCATCGTGGTACCTGCCTCTTAAATTCTTTTTGAAAATGCCCTTCGTCACAGTTTTGGTCTGCCACTGCGCGACAGAGTGTTTATGGAGATGACACCATTAATAAGAGCAGTGTGCATGAAGTGTACATATGCATGAGGAAGTTTAAAGATGGGGAAACCAGAACTGAAGATAAACTATGTTGTACCTTTTGTAGGGGTTAACTTTACCAACATGTGCAACCTGAGCCACCTACATCAGTTAATAAAAAAAGTAAATTTTTCTCACTTATGCACTACTTTCAGTACAGTCCTCATTTTTAACATTTTTATTCAACATTTATTTCTAAATTGCACTTATTTATGTGGATTGTTTGCTAGGATACAACTTAATAATGTTAATTTTATAATGCAGTATAAGAAGTGATTTCTTATATAACAAAATAATGATCAGTGATCAGTCAGAACAACATGTATTTTTTTATTATTATTATTATTATTTATATTGTCAGAGGACACAAAATCATGTGTCTTTTCTTGTAGCTCGTGTGGAGTATCTGGTAACGGAAGACTCATCAGTTCAGATGATGTGTAATGAATTTGTTCCCATGTCTGAACGCTCTAATTAAATCCCTTTATATGCCCTGTCCTCACTGAACGACTGAGCACATCCAGGATTCACACTAAACAGTAGTTTGTCAAGTTGAGAAAGACATCTACACTAAAGACTTCCCCCTAAAAGGTTCTGCTTTACTTACTGTTTCAGTCTCCTGATACCGGAGACTCCTTCCAAATAGTCTCCTTCAATATATATATATTTATTTATTTATTTATTTTTTTTTAAATTTTATTTATTTTTTTTATATATGATTCATTAAAGTGTCCCCTAGACAGGCCAATTTTCAGATGGTTCCTATTTTAATCTACATCAGTATTTATGTATATAAGAGTTTTTTTTTTTTTGATAGTCCTGGGATTTGAACCTACAGCCTTCTTAACAAATGGTCTTTTTTCCCCCTTTCATCTTGTCTTCCCTTCAGCATGCTGCTGGATGTGTAGGAGGAAAGATGGGCTCTGTGCTGTCACTGTGCGGTGTAAAGAAAAAAAAAGAAAACGTCCAGGGTATGTCACCATCGTTATCGTTATCTTCTAACTCATATTTAAACTCATTTGCAAGGTCTGGGTATGAATTTGAGACAAACTGCCTGCTTTAAGTGCAACAAATTTATTATAGTAAAATAAAAAAAAGAAAAGAAAAAATCCCATATCCTTCACCTGTTTTTCACAATCGGTATAACTTCAGTATTTAAAAGATAAAAATATAATAAAACAGTTATCGGTGTACTGAGAGAACTTTCTACCTTAATGGTATCCAGGCACTCGTGAAACACTGGGATACGTGCGTTAGTGTAGCAGGAGATTATATAAAGAAATAGAGGGAGTCTTTTAACCGTGTTCTGTTATTCTGCATGGTTAAAGTCCTGGTTTGACTTGAACGCCCCTTATAGAAATGTTTGCCTATGTTTATTCACACTGGATTAGACTTAAATAGCTTTTTATTTAGCATTAGTAAAAGATTTTTCTTTTATTTGTATCGTTTCTCTTGCTTTTATTTATACTCATGCTGTTTTCTTGTCACAGTGGATCGGCACCTGCGAGCAAACGACAGAGAATTTAATCTCTCCTTCAAATATGCTGTAAGTAAAGATCACTGCAGAATAGTAATCATATCTACGGAGTGTGTGTGTGTGTGTGTGTGTGTGTGTGTGTGCGCGCGTGTGTGTGTGTACTCTGTATAAATGTGTGATTATGTGTCTGCAGAACAACGCTATCAAAACCTCTAAATACAACGTCTTCACCTTCCTGCCGCTCAATCTGTTCGAGCAGTTCCAGCGTCTGGCCAACGCCTACTTTGTCTTCCTGCTCATCTTACAGGTGAAAAGTACATTACACTGCAGGGTGTGTGTGTGTGTGTGTGTGAGAGAGAGAGAGAGAGAGAGAGAGAGAGAGAGACTTGCCTTGTGTATAAGAATGATAAGTGTGAGATTTACACCAGTGATGCAGAATGATCAGAAAATGAAACTAAACTGACTACTTTTACATGTACGGTGTTTAGATCTTTGATACGTTGTTATGGTGAAAGTCACTGGACTGGTCTTGTACATGAATTCTTAACATTGTTCTAGTTTAGATTAGTATTTGTGTCATTTACATTTTTAATAAAATTCACTATTTAAACTTTTTGCTATTATCTATAACCATATTTGTAGAACTTATTAAGTAATATTATATGTAACATTTGTAAATATCTTACATTAATCTTTTTATTGATATTTAATATTCAATTATATTTAAAATTTAATATTCATTATTGCGCAGTTGCAGTGTTTGTGTTTATAATGTTTTTAATGTTTATGTTGTTTGGGGTTTGCAGTGTTTATGATGTTATTTATAGTGTTATAACTTAGTAGTGTGTTTACAGCATTTGTGGTGTTTTTGGTGGATTTGCCGTTTATGGTGTTTTTTTGTGTTGTCTATAGTGTTGTCTGTCTTTACTACAGTATGTTTGTTTTGTTGTTTATGGTGTTTGTTTTGTTTATGATGTTTGTTGTGTTGTTTATAGTGGTTGTTGTGGTGTTTACCATGCTCCGGTGTTTTTTTTTTTGTATGTGTTTAGGGTGTTTGTGTAGTTCATGGAACTTATGTTTATGGTGTTTTTGCTTTGTACAGTTTAGTCTATGTGTTATTTATAGTGTCGTGTGTGCCTTGTTGTTCACGGTGTGCTTGTGATTTTAGTGTTTGTTGTGTTTTTCTGACTTTTCCTGTTTATGGTGTTTGTTGTGGTGTTTGTGTTTTCGTAACTTTTTTGTGGTGTTTGTGTTTATTGTTTATGGTGTTTATTTTTGTGTTTATGGTGCCTGTGTTGTTCGTGGCGTTTGTTGTGGTGTTTTGCTCTGGTGTTTATGAAGCTTCTGTGCTGCAGTCAGTGGTGGGAAACGTAGAAAGTAGAGATACTCTACACCAAATATTTCTCAAGTAAAAGTAGTCCTCAATTTGCATTTCTACTTGAGTAAAAGCACAGAAGGTCTGGCTAGCAGTAAGTTTTTAAATAGAAAAATCCCTCTCCTCTCTTCCTTCCTGACTGTGAAAGTGCTGTTTTAGTTCGTCAAACCCACCTGTAACGTTAAGTGTGTCACAAAGGAAATGCAATTGCTCATAATTGTCAGCAGGTGGCGTGATTCTTGTTTCAAATTCTACACACCATTGCAGTTATGTAACACAATGCCATACAGAAATGTAATTAAGTAAATGTGCATTTTTCTGCTTTAGAATGTAGTGGAGTAAAAGTAAAAACTATCTTCCGATAAAACTACTCAAGTAAAATACACACACATGACACATGTACTTAAGTACAGTAAATTGACTCGGTTACCCCCCCCCCCTCT
>JAQQZS010000009.1:24059966-24082849 GCA_030068045.1 Platyallabes tihoni | reverse complement strand
AAGCACGGGGAGAACATGCAAACTCCATGCACACAGAGACGGGAATCGAGCCTGGCCAGGGAATCGAACCCGGACCCCTGGAGGTGCAAGGCGACAGTGCTAACCACTACATGTATTTTCTAAATGTTTTCATTGTTTCTATGTGCAAAAATGTGATTATAGTGTTGGAAATTGGTCATTCTGGTAATTGTTTGGTTGGCCGTAACAGATTATCTGCATTTATATTATTTCCTATGGGAAAATGCATTTTGCAATACACAATTTCGTCTTAAGAACGGATTACATTCGGATGCTAGAGTATCACTGTACGACCTGTATGAGGTACAGTACGCACTGTATGACCTAAAAATGGAAAGATAAGATAGAAAAGGAACATATTAGAATAGGAAAGAATTTACTGCATGTGTGTTTGTGTGTGTGTAGTGAAAAGTCCAAGCGGAAGGCTCACTCTGTACTGTAAGGGGGCGGATACCATCATCTATGAGAGACTTCATCCGTCCTGCTCCAAACTAATGGATGCCACGACGCAGCACCTCAATGTGAGTGTGTAAACAAGTTAGGGTGTGAGAGTGTGTGTGCATGCAATATCCTTTTAAGCTAAAACTTAAAATATAAGTCACTGATTTTCACAGTCACCCATGTGTGTGTGTGTGTGTGTGTGTGCTTGCATATGTGTGTGTAGGAGTATGCCGGTGAAGGTTTGCGTACTCTGGTGCTAGCCTATAAGGACTTGGATGAAACTGAATTCGCCGTTTGGAGAAAGCGCCACCATGAGGCCAGCACTGCACTGGAGGACCGCGAGGAGAAACTGGATGCCATATATGAGGAGATTGAGAAGGACCTGATGGTATACTTTTTGAGTGTTTCTGTAATGTGATTTTGTCTTTATATAAAATGTCATTTATTCTGTTAAGAAGTTTTATGAGGTCACACGAGACACAGAGGCCACGCCTCCTGTAACTGATGAACAAATAGGCTACACTTAGTTTTTTAGCTGTGACAGAAGAAAAGACCAAACCTTCTTATAGAATTATCTATACTGTCTCATAGATTGTTTGAGGTCTTACGAAAAAAAAATATTTTATGTTAGTATTTTTTTTTTACAATGCATTACCAAATTGCAGTGTGTGTATGTGTGTGTCTGTGTGTGTAGTTGATCGGGGCGACTGCAGTGGAGGATAAACTGCAGGATGGAGTTCCTCAGACCATCGAGCAGCTCTCCAAAGCTGACATCAAGATCTGGGTGCTAACAGGAGACAAGCAGGGTCAGACTCCTTACTAACGCTGCACCTCCACCGCCAAACACTCACACAATCTCACACTATAGACACCTAGTACACTAACTTACAAAACCGTTAAACTTGCAACTTGGGGTGCGAAATTCTGCCTCATCTCCCCTACCCCGACCTCGTACCAAGTGACTTCTTCCCCTTCTATCACTTAAAGAAACCACTTTGTGTGTGTCGTGCAGAGACGGCAGAGAACATCGGATACTCCTGCAACATGTTGCGTGAGGAGATGAATGAGGTGTTCGTCGTCGCAGCTAACACGCTCGAGGAGGTGCGGGAGGAGCTAGTGTGAGTCTCTCTGCTTATATATAAAAAATTTACAACCTATTAATAAGGGATCAAACACGTCAGGATGTTCTGCTATAAGAAAATAATGAATGATTGATGTGGTGCCATGTGATCTTGGAGGACAAAATCTTCATGATGTTTTTTTTATCCTTTTGTAGTTACAATTGATTATATGATGCATTTATGATTGAAACACATCAGTACACATAATCTGCTTCTATTAATGCTTGTGGTTATGTTTAAACATCTAAGTTCAAATACTCACTATGATGATCTCATGAAATGTTCAGGAATGCCAGGAAAAAGATGTCTCCGGGTTCCTCAGACGAGGCGTCCTACCTGAAGACTGGGATTATGGGTAAAAAGAGTGAGGTGGTGCTGGATGAGAAGGTGGACGGAGAGTACGGTCTTGTCATAAATGGACACAGCCTGGTGAGTGTTTTGGTCGATGATGATTGACGTAGACTACATTAATGAGGACCAGGAGCTGGGTGGAGGTCAAAAATAAATGTATTTACTGAATGATGTTTAATGTGAATTGGGTCAATCGGAACCTATTAACCTATTATTAGAAATTAACCACACTGTATATCATGTGTTTTATCTTTTTGTAAATGAAATAAATTGTTGCATGTGAAGTGATGAAGTGGTGTATTTGTCTCTCTGCAGGCGTTTGGTTTGCAGAAGGACCTGCAGGTGGAGCTGTTGCGCACGGCATGTATGTGTCAGGCAGTGATCTGCTGCAGGGTCACCCCACTGCAGAAAGCTCAAGTGGTGGAACTGGTCAAGAAGCACAAGAAGGCCGTGACCCTGGCTATCGGAGACGGAGCCAACGACGTCAGCATGATCAAGGGTGGGTGGAGCCTGATGTTGGGTCAGAGAGAGAGATAGAGAGATTTAATTCATCAAAAAAGATTCATCTCATCACTCTGTCTCACTTTCTCCCTCTTTCTGGATACCTCTGACCTCTCTCTCTCTCTGTCTGTCTGTCTGTCTGTCTCTCGCTCTCTCTGTCCTCTCTTCATCCGGGACAGCGGCTCATATCGGCGTGGGGATCAGTGGGCAGGAGGGCATGCAGGCAGTTCTGTCCAGTGATTTCTCTTTTGCTCAGTTCCGTTACCTGCAGCGCCTACTGCTGGTCCACGGCCGCTGGTCGTATTTGCGAATGTGCAAGTTTCTGCGCTACTTCTTTTACAAGAACTTCAGCTTCACCTTCGTGCACTTCTGGTACGCCTTCTTCTGCGGCTTTTCTGCCCAGGTGAGTCGTCTGTCAGGATATTTGTCCCTTTGTCTGTCTGTCCAGTCTAGTCTAGTTGTCTGTCTACTGTCCTGTCTCTGGATTAATTCAGCTGTCTATCTAGTCATCTTGTTTTCTACGTGTCTATCCAATCATCTGTCTGTCTGTCTGTCTGTCTGTCTGATGAAAAGCGTTCAGTGTATGGTTGTGTGTAAGATAGAGTCGTGTTTTTGTTCTTGTTTATTAAAACACTGTACATTCTCTTATTCCAGAGTTAATTTTTGTTTGGTTGTTGTTTGATGTGTGTATTTTTGTCTTCTTCAACCAGACGGTGTATGATGAGTGGTTTATTACACTTTATAACCTGGTGTACACAGCCTTACCCGTCATCGGCCTGAGCCTCTTTGATCAGGTGCGTCCACCAGCTGTCTCCTTTATTTAATAACCTGTTATATTTACTGTGCGCTGTTTCATGGTCCTACTGTACTACCCTGCTGTGTCGCGGTCTTTTTGCAAATACTATGCAATTCATCACATTTAGATTTGATGCATACAGTAACTCTTTGTAACTCTCAGGATGTTAACGACTGCTGGAGCCTCCGCTATCCTCACCTGTACGCACCAGGGCAGCAGAACATGTACTTCAGTATGAAGGCGTTTTTTAAGATCCTGCTCCACAGCTGCTACAGCTCTCTCGTGCTCTTCTTCGTGCCGTACGCCGCCATGTACGACACGGTGCGAGACGACGGCAAAGACATCGCCGACTACCAGTCGTTCGCTCTTCTTGCCCAGACCTGTCTGCTCTTTGCTGTCAACGTGCATGTGAGTGCAAGATATAGGAAGGGGTGCCAATACTTTTACACTCGCCAAGGAGATCGAGAATGTGTGTCGGGGTGCTTGAAGTGGAATTGTTGCATCTCAACAATTCCATTTGTGTGTGTATATAAATAACGTTTGTGTGTGTGTGTGTGTGTTTGTGTTAAAGCTGGGCTTGGACACGTACTACTGGACGGCGGTGAATCAGTTCTTCCTGTGGGGAAGTCTGTCTGTCTACTTTGCCGTCACCTTCACCATGTACAGCAACGGCATGTTCCTCATCTTCACCTCCTCCTTCCCTTTTATCGGTGAGTCACCTACTGCAACGCTTCACACTGTGTGTGTGTGTGTGTTCACATCTTCATGATTGTTAACTGTTCATAAGAACAAAGTGAAATGAACTCAAACATAAGTGTATAGGAAAAATGTTACTTAAATTGTACATTAAACATTAAACCAGATTGACTTATAATGGTGTGTGTGTGTGTGTGTGTGTGTGTGTGTGTGTGTGTGTGTGTGTGCTGTGTATCAGGCACTGCAAGGAATTCCCTGAACCAGCCCAACGTTTGGCTCACCATCCTCCTCACCACCATCCTGTGTGCGCTGCCCGTGATGGCGTTCCGATTCCTGTTCATTCAGCTCCGCCCAACCATCAATGACAAGGTACAGACACACACACACACACACACATGCACACACAAACACATGGCATCATAAATTCAATCAAGTACAGAGACATTTTAGCCCAAAATCAGGTTGCCTCTACCAGGAGGTCAAGCCTTCATAGCTTTCACCAGCATGATGTAATGATCTGAGAACAAAGCAGCACGTAAATAGTTGCTGATCACAGAAAGTATCTTGAATGTTTAACGTTTCTTCAAGTCAAGTTTATGTTATACATAAAAAAAATTATATTTAATTAGAATTAGAATTCATATTCAAAGGATATGAAGTTCATCTTCATCTCTCTCTCTCTCTCCCTCCTCAGGTGCGCTACAAAGTCAAACAAGCCAAAGCCGTGCTTCCTCCTCCCACTCGTCGGTTCCCGCGGCGACGCATCAGCACCCGTCGCTCCGGTTACGCTTTCTCGCACGCCCGCGGTTATGGCGACCTCGTGACCTCGGGCGGTTTCCTGCGCCGGCCCGTGAAGAGCCGCCCGGCACTCTTCCCTTTAGCGGAGTCCCCTGTAGCGGAGAGTTCTCCACAAACATATCGCAACATCACGTCCTCCTAACACACCTCGTCCAACACCAGGGGGCGCTCCCACAAACTGTTTGTTTTGGGTTGTTGAAAGAGATTTGCGAAAAATAGTAAAGAAAGAGAACAGTATGTTGTACGTCTAAACGTTTACAGGAAGAAAAGCGATGTACGCTCTGAGCACAATCGTAATATCTATTTCGGTTGTGTAAACCAAATATATAATGACTTCTTATGACAGTTTATTAGAAACAATGTGTTTTTATATATGACAGACGTTCAAGTCAAAGCAGGACTTCTGATTGTGCAGAACAGAGTTCTGAGAGTAAAAACTCCCTTATTTCTCTATATAATCCACTGCTACACTAATGTTAATACCCGTGTTTCACTAGCGCTTGGATACCATCAAGATAGAACGTTTTCTCAGAACACTGGAGCCTCGATCCGACTGCCTGCTTCATATCTGAAACACTGGCCTCCCAGGAACTCCTTTAATGGCTTATTCATTTAAAGCAAAAGTGGCCTGGTTTGATCACCAAAAGCATTCTGTTTTTGCAGGACAATGCACAACCCCATACTGTCCAACCCAGAAGTCCTGGTTTAACTTAAACACATTATACACAAATTAAAATTTGCATCTTTGTATCCTTTAGTTAGGGCAACTTCTAGGAACTTTTCTTTCGACACTGTTGCAGAGTAAAAAAAAAAGCCATTAAATGTTAGAACAGATGTTCCTTTGTGCCTTTATAAAAACTCTTCTCAAGATGTTTCAGTGGAAATGAGCAACAACAAAAAAGTGTTGTGATGGTGTGAATTAAAGATGTAAAATTAATTCAGAGAGAAATTTCACAACTTGGCAAACTCTGATATGAAGCCATTAAATTTCAGCGACTAATGCCTTCTAAGCGGTGCAACAGAAAAGTTGGGATCTCTAAAATGTGTCCAAAAGGGCAAAACTCTCCATGTCCTCTGGGTGACAGAGATGGTGTCATGTGTCTCCCATTTCAATCACAGCTAGTTAAGAGTGTATGCAAATGTACAGTAGAAGAGTTATAGCTGCTTTTCAGTGTGCATCACTGTTCATTAGCTTTGTTTTTCCCCTTTATTTGAGACTACATCAGGTAATCCTGTCTGAGGTATGCACTTTTAACTGTGCATGGTTTGCATCACCTGAGTGTACACTACACACCTGGAATTGAACTTTTAACGGTGTGCTGTTTTCATTTTTTCGTGTGTGTGAATTTAATAACTAACACACTGCATTTTGGAGGAGCTTCACAGGCACAATTGGTGGACGAAGACAAAAGCTGCCAAATCAATATTCTCCAATTAAGCATCTCCATGTTGTAAAAATATGCCAATGGAATCTTTAATTTTATACAACGTTCTACATTTTTAGTCAAATGCTGATTCAGATGCTGATCCAGGATTCGTTTACCGTGTATTTAGAAAGAAAAGTTTGACATAAACTGTATTGAATACTTATTTTATAACCAAAGTTTCTTTTATGGTTGAACCAAGCCTTTGATTTTTGCCTTTTGATTATTCGGTTAACGTTGATGCCCGGGCGCTAGCGTCCTGCAGAGGTGGAAAGTGACCAAGTATATTTACTTATACATAAATACATATTTCACATGTCTGTACTTTACCTGAGTGGTTTTATTAGAGAATACTTTTTGCTTTTACTTCACTACATCCTACAACTAATATCTGTACTTTTACTTCACTACATTTGCATTTGCATTGCTTGTGTTATATAACCCAAGTGGTGTGTAGCATTTGAAGCGGTAATATCGCCACCTTCTGATTATTATACATAATTGAGTTATTTCCCTCCCCTCCGTGAAAGGCTCAATCATGTAGCAGGTGACTCTTTTACTTTAACATAATACAAGCGCAGTAACTTTGATTCTTAAGTAAATCTAAAGGTTAGTACTTTTGTATTGTTTCTCAAATAGAAATGTAAATGCAGGACTTCTACTTTCACTTGAGTAATATTCTATATAGGATATGTCTACTTTTACTCAAGCACAGGATTTATGTTTATATTATAAAATAAAACTACACCTATGTGGGATGTTTTTTGTTTTTTTTAAATTACCATCAGGGAGGGTTGTCATATTTGTGTTTCAGTCTTTAATTAAGTTTGTCTGTGTTCGTTTGGTTGTATTTTTCTAATGTTGAGTTAATAAGTTAATCAATTGTGTTGATTGCTATTTTAAGCCTTTTCTATTGGTTTTGTTATGAAATTTTAGAACTTAGGAAGTTTAAAGCTAATCGACTCCCTTTGGGTCGATACCAGCAAAGTAAATAAATGCGTTAATAAATAAATATTTTTTAAAAAGGTAAATTGGATATCGGGGAAAAGGATAAATTTGATCCGATGCTGTAAAAACAAAAATGAAATTAAGTTGAAAAAAGTTTTTTTTTTCGTGGTTTTGTAAGTGTAAAAGTTTACATATAAATAAACTTGATTGCATTTTTAAATTTGATGCTTTTTTTTTTTTTCAAAATCATTACATGAGCTCCGGGCCTCCTCAGCCAGGATCATCATTCACAGAGGTACAGTCCAGTCTTCTTTAAATCATTTGCATTTGCATCATAGGACTGTCAATATCAATATAGATATCTGATAAGTCTTCCTTTGGAAAAAAAAAAAAAAAAAAAAGCTTAAGGTGATGATTACATGATTTTTGTGTAGTGTTTTATACGAGTCATATTTTGGGCAATGTATGTATTTTAAAATGCTTTGTTAATTAATACATCACCTTATGCTTTTTTTTTTTTTTACCAAAGAACGACTTATCAGATATAGATATTGATATTGACAGTACAGTGATGCAAATGCAAATGAGTGAAAAAAAGACCATATACCTGTGAATGACGATCCTGGCCAAGGTGGCTCGGAGCCCAATGCAGTCGTTCCCATGAACATTCAGAGGAGGAAATGCTTTATCCTTGAAAATCGATGTATAACTTCTTGCCGACTTGCGGAAGAGACGCATCTGTCCATGAGAACTGTACACATACCTGTAATCATTCACCAACACCACTTGCACATTACAGGAGTTATTGCCTCATCCCACATACAGTCCTGACCTCGCTCCAAGTCATTTCCACATGTTTGGGCCATTAACGGAGTTCTGAGGAGGCCAGCGTTTCAGACGTGAAGCAGACAGTCTGATCATGGCTTCACGGTGTACTGAGAAAACTTTCTTCCTAGATGGTATATAGATTTATATAATCTTATACATTATATATACAGTAGATTATATATAGACAATTTTTTGACAACACCCCTCGTACAGTAGTTCCTGTCTTTGTATCCTGCACTCAAAGCGCACCTCGTATTGCACTGCTAACATTTTTTTAACAAGCAAATTTATCTTGGATTCAGTCAATATAGCAGGAATTACGACAAACTAAATATACTGTATGATCTTTAAGCATCTTTTAGTCTTGTAAAGATTGATATAGTTATGTTCTACAGTATATAAGATTTGAAGCATTTTTGTCTAGAACAAAGCCCCGAAGATTTAAACAGAAGGGGAAACTAATTTTACATTTAATTTATAATAATCTTGTAATAAGAAATATATAAATATATTCAGGGTATATATTTTTTAATGTGTAGAATGTTAAGCAGACAACATGACAGATAATTAAACGTATTTAATAAGTTTAATATGGTTAATAAGTTTACTATGGTAATTATGGCATTTCTACCTTGCGTCTATCTGCCATACAATTCCTTAATGTTATTTCTGTCTGATTTGCCCTTCCTACTTCCATACTGATAAATCTGTACCCTGAAACAGTCGTTTCTACTAATAAAGTCAAAATCTAAGTGTGTTTACTGGAACAGAGCTATCCAGAGTTTTCTGTCCCGAGTCCTGTGACATGACGGCTGTGTGAGTCAGCATTTCGGTCCCCCCCTGCCAAGAGTCGACGGAGCTCTGCCTTCTGCATGAATGAGCCTCAGCAAATCAGTGAGCTCGCTCAGAGCCATCACTGGCGCTGTTGCCATAGGAATATGGAGGGTGCAGAACCACTGAGACGGAGAGGGAGGGAGAGGGTGGAGAAACAGAGACTGGAGAGAGGAACAGCGAGTGGGGGGAGTGAGAAAGAGAAGGAAGTCTGATGGAAACTAATCATGCTGTCACTTTGTTTTTAATGGCTTTCTTTTGGTAAGTGAACATTTCAATACGATATGAGTGTTCAGAGTTATGCGCTTGGACGTGTGAGTGATGGGGGGGAATGTTTGGCGTTCATGCCGGAGACTTGGGTTGTTGACTCTCAGTTTGTGGATGGAGCTTAATGGCTAGATGAGATTTAATCCAATCGTCAATTTTACTCTGATTTAAACCCAACATTTTGTTTTGCATCTAAGGTGAAAATGTTACAGCAGAATCATTCAATGTCTATTTTTTTATGGGGAATCTTTGTATGCACAATACCAAATTAGACTTCCTATTACAGTATATCAAATTACATATTTAATACCATTATTGTTTATTAGGTATTCCTGGAGCTGCGGCATGATGTAAAGTTACAGTGTCATTATCTGATCTCTTCCTACTTACTCCTGACTGTTCCTTCAAAAAATGGCTACATCTGATTCACGGTCCGGTGAGACCATGATTGTCCGACACATGCCTGTTCATGTTGATTCTGTAGGCAGTGATAATTTCACCGCAGGATCGAGACTGAGACGGCCCTGCTCTTTAAGTCTGACTCACAGTATCTCACTGCCTGAAAGGGAACACCTCTCAAATGAAACACTGAATGGTGACTTCCACGGTCATACTGGCAAGTCCAGTGCCAAGGAAAGGGCCGGAATCTCAGATCCGTGTTCTGGAAATACAAGAGGATATGACTCAACAGCTCTGTTTCGTCATGAACTGTTTGCTCTTAAGTCAGAAATTAATGAGGCTGATGAGAATTGTGATACATATGCAAACAACCTGCATAAGTACTGTAAAGCATACTCATTATGTCAGCATGGAAATTTAAACAGGACCAAGGATAGCAACCTGAGGTATGCCACAAATCCTTGGTCACTTTGTTGTAGTCAGGGCAATGGCAGTATCACTGCATGCAACCATAATATTAAGATTCTGGAGCGTTTTCAGACAGACGAACAAATCTTATCAGACTCAGGTCTGCAACTTTGCAGGGATAATGAAGACACACCTATTTTGATGGACTGTGAGGAGCACGACTGGGCTGATCAGTATGTTCCAAACATAACTAGTCCCGTCTCCGAGTCATTGAATCAAAACCAGACTGATTATATCAGTGATTCTTCTTGCAACAGCTCAGACGGAGTGCTGGTAAATTTCAGTGCCATTTTTAACAAAACTAATAATGCGGTCCCTGCAACGCCACATGACCTGGACAGTCCTGCCAAGAAGTCCCAAGCATCAGGGTCCATGCAGCATGATGATGGTTTTAAACTGAATCCATGCGGGTCTAGTTCTGGAGTTGATCCAAATTGTAACATCTACCAAGCTGACTGTCATCTCCATTACCCAGCTGGTTTATCATCTCAGGAAGTTTCCGATCTCAGTCCTTGTCAAGCTCAGCTGACCACTTACACCAACAATTATTACAAGCTGGTAACCTGTGACCTCTCGTCTCAGTCTGCCAATAGTCCGGCATGGTCATCTTTAACAAGCTGCTCAGAAGCTCACAGCAATGGAAGCATGACTCCACCCACAGAATACTTTCTCTTCGAAAAACCAGAGACAGAAGACAGGGAGGAGGTTGAACTCCACGAAAAGGACATTCAGGTACAGTAATAATAATATTGTAGAAGCTGTTGATTTTCTATCTTTTCACTTTTCCTCAAAAAAGAGGTCCCAAGTGTCTCAAATTGTCCCAGTTTGTATAAATATATATTCTTCTTTCCCAGGCTGATGAGGACACGGAACTGAAGAGAAGCAAGGGTACCAGGAAAATTTCAAAGAGGCTAAACAAAAGAAGAACTAACACCAAAACACATCACGACAAGTGCAAAGATCTAGAAACTCATAGCCATAAGCACATCAGTGTTATACGACTATCTCAGAGCTGGAACAACAAACCATGTCTTTCTTTACCACAGCAGGACGAACTGCACTGCGTGCTGAGCTGTCCAAGCCAGATAAGTACATCCTCGCATGCACTGAGGCAGCATAAAATCACATTTGCAGAGCTTGCACGATACAGGAAGAATGGAAAAAGTCCATCAGTGGTGAAAAACAGCAAGGAAGACATTGCATCAGTTCAAATCGAAGATTCTTTGGAACAAAAAGTAAACTTTATTACAAGCAGGACTGAAAAAGAATCTGGAAGATCTACAAACTCTGAAACTCCTGATATACCTCCTCTGGGTGAGCACACCAAAATTGTTATTAAATTGAAGTATTGAATGATTTATTAGGACAGTTAGTGGTGCAATGGGTAGCCCTGCCACCTTAACGCTCCAGGGTTTGATTCTGTGATACCCCTGTCCACAAAAACATGCAAGTATACTTGCAGATACTCTTTTTTGTTAATTCAAGTACTTCAGAAAAAGGTACAGTAGGTCTTTAGACGTGATGTGAAGACTGCCAGTTTTATATCAGATGCAGGAAGCTACAGGATGCCAGTGGAGGCAGGAAAGTAATCCAGTGGCATGGTATCACCTTGCACCCAGAATAGGCTTCAAATCCATCGATCCCACCAATAATGAACCACTTGATATAACTACAGTATTACCTGATTCTTTTTGGATGCATATTAATGGAAGGAATACTTTCCTACACCAGGAGGATGGCTTACAACAAACAAGGATTAATAAAGACTAGTATATTTCATTTATTTTTAACAACTTTAACAGAGATAATAATGTAAAGTTTTTTTATTGTATTTATTTTTTTTGCTCATGCAGGAGTTCCTGAATCTAGCCTAGATGTGGCACACTACACTAAACCACAAAGACCTACCTCTCTACCCATCCAACCTTTTGTCCTTGAACCACCATCATTAAAGCAATCCAGCAAAGCCCTAGGCTCCCTGATAGACCATTACATGATCCACAAACATAGTGCATCCAAAATCACTGATCTGTCCAGCCACTTAGCACTCCCAACTTTGGACGACTATTCTTCTATTCATCTGGGGGTCGCTTCATGCTCTGATACCTGTTCGACCTGTACCCCAACCCCGATTGAGCCTCACATTCGTCCCCATTGGGCTCCACCAAGCCCACTCTTCTTCCAGGGTCATGCAGACATTAAATACAGAAGTCCAAAGACCATAGAACCTAGTCTGTGTGATTACACAGGAACGACCAATACCTGCTTGGTGCAAATCAATCCATCCATTAAACCACATGTGACTAACCAGGAAAAAAACTCTGTCAAATCTTCTCCTAATAAACATTTACAACACTTCCTTCCTGAGCAAGCTAGCTCACATCAGACACCTCAGAAATGTCTAGAATCAGAACTAAGATTTAAAGTTTTTCCTTATTATAGTTCGTCTCCAGCCACTACCTCAGTAACATTCCTGACCTCTGACACATCACTTACACTTCCTGGTGCTGGACGGACCAACTCGGATGCTGTTCATCAAGTGCACACTACTGAGGAGCTCAACACTGCTGCCATTTACAGTTTTGGACCAAAAACAATATCCTGTATGATTTGATTTACATTTAAAAAAAAAAAAAATCTTTTTGGATTTGTTTATAACAAGTTCAGCTACATTGCCGATAGTAATTTCAGGTTTCCTCCTATGTACGTACAGGTTACTTGGGGAAAGAACATCAGCATGGTGACTCATCCTCTCTGGCTGATAGACCGCCTGAAGAGTTCTGCTCATCACCAGATCCCTCCACTTCGTATCATTCTATTGATCTGCTGCAGAGGAAAGGTGAGATGACATAACATTGCTTTCCTGATGGGGATGTTCGGATCTCTTTTCTGCTGACATCCATAAAACTTATGCAATTGTGAACATCCTGTACATAATACTACTACTACTACTACTAATAATAATAATAATGAAGGGAATTATTGTTTTTAGGATTTTATTCTGGTTCAAAATGAAGTCTGCCCAGTGGATTTAGTTAAAATGGTAGAGTGCTTGTTTAGCTTGCTTGTTATTGTAGCCTGTATATGTTAGAGGCAGTGGTCAGTCTGAGTTACTGATCAGAATGTCATCGGTTCAAGGCCCAGCACCACAATTGGGCAGGGCCCTTAATTCTCCATGGGCACCATATAATGGCTGACCCTACACTCTGACCCTAGCCTCCTAACAAAAGAGGTGGAATATTTAACGCATGATAAACTTCACTGTGCAATAATGCATCAATGGTTTTATCCTGGAAGAAGTCACAGTTGATCCAAGAAACACTGAACAGAAGACTCAAGTAGACCCTAGATGATACACCGGACCATCGTTGAGCAAGATTCCGACATTCATTCATACATGCAGGTATCTTAGCATGACAATAACTTGAGTTCAGGACAAAACCAAGGACACTGGAACTTTGATGTCAGTTGTTAATGAATTAAAATTGTAGTAATTGGAAAATTGCTTTAATATGTATGAAGTAAAACTCTCTTGGAAGTACAGTACTCCTTGCATAGTAACCGTCATTGAACACTGACACTAATTCAGTTTGCATATATAATTAAACCCTATGCTGTTTAAGATAGAAGCATGCATTTAATTCCATTGCACATGAGAGCTTTTTGTTGTGATCACCTGTGTTGCACTGATGCGTTATATTATTGAGCTAGTCTTTTGTCTGACAGATACACAGACACATATTTCTCTGCAGTCTTTGGTCTGCGCTTCCCTGTAGGTGCTTGTGACCTACTTTTTAACTTACCCTGTCTTGGACTGACTCATGCACCATGTATGATGTGCAAGTGTGTGTGTAATATACGGACACACTAATATGACTCTTTTTACTGTACGTTCAGCTTCCTTGATGTTCTTTACTATCTTTTAGACTCTTTGTCATTTATTTGATATTTTAAAAATATTTTTCAAATATATAACTGAGTATTACTTTAAAATAATTGCACCTTTTAAATGTTTTACTGCAGCTAAGAGTCCTCACCGTACTGTGCATGAAGTCTTCCATAAATGTCAATCGCTTTTATGCCTTAATTTATGAGAAGCTTCATCACGAGTCCCAGTTGGAAATCTAGGCCTCGTATATATATAGATAATTAATAATATTAAATATTAAATATTAAACAGAATTTTATACAGATTCCATGTATTCTAATGCATTCCATGTATTATTAGGTAGCATATTTTTTCATAGAGGTAAAAGTCCAGAATGTGGGTGAAAATCTTCTGAGCAAAATTACAGTCCTCTCACTCTGTCTCGCTCTTTGATTTCCATCTTTTAGACATGCTGAAATCTCTAAGCGCAGCAGTGGATTTGATCACAGCCCACTTCAGCTCCAGCTCAGACCCTAATGAGAAGGTAGTATCATGAGAACAGTGATTTAACACCGCAGAGTCTCTCAAAACCTCAAGCATGAATTTGAATTAACACACGTTACAGCAATACAAAACGTGTTCCCGCTAAGATCCAATTATCATCTCAGTCCAGCAGTTAATTAAAAATTATGATAAAGGGAAACGTTCCATATGACTATATATAATAGTCTGTGTTTTTATCTGATCACAGTTTAGACTGGGAAACAGCTTGTTGTGTCCCAGAATCAGCCAACTGGTCCTAGATCAGCTTTGCCCTGCTATCCGGGACGTTCTCCAGGACGGGCTGAGACCCTTCAAGCTGGATTTGATTGTTGGACAGCGGAGTAATAAGCCATGGAGCGTGGTGGAGGCAGCGACGCAGCCAGGTCTGGGAACATGAGTCAGTCTTAAAGCTGTCTTGCATGCTGTTATTTCATGGGAAGCACATTCCCCTTAAAAATTAAATATGCACCTTAAAAAGTATTACTTTTTAGTTGTTTTTATAAATCAAAATATCTTATTCACAATAGTAATTAATTAAAATGAAAGGCAGAAATCTAAAAGAGAGAACCATCTCAAAGTGGCAAAGAGCTGAGCATGTGAACCTAGTTATGAAATGTTTAGGTTATTATAGAGCATCACACATCTTGTACTACGTGTTTATTACAGATTTATTTATTAACTAGCATTAGTACCGTTAAAGAGAGCTGAACGTTTCTATTCTAATCAGTGATTATTATTCTAGATTAAAGCCCACGTATATGTCTGTCTGTCTTTCTGTACTTGCAGAACTCCTAACTTATTAATACAAAGAAATGAAATTTTTATAAGTTATGCCTTGTTCACACTAAGTTGTACTTCTTTCATCGTCGGCCAAATACACTCCCTGTTCGGTAATAGGAGAGTGAATCACAAATCGGACTTAAGAACAAATCCAACTTAAAAACATGCTCCTGAAAAGGAACTCGTTCGTAAGTCGGGGATTACCTGTATATCGGATAAAAATGAAGTTTTGTCTTAAAACGACTCCAGTGCATTAAAATTCACTTATACCACTTCAGCGCTGTTATTTCAGCGGAAAGTGGAAATACAGTATGAACTAATCCCAGTAAAGATTTTAAGCTTTTCTAATTAATATCTCTTGGTACAAGTGTTTGTTTACATTGAGCAAGTAGTTATTATTAAATTTGCCACATAACTGTTCATAATATTGTTTTTACTTCACATTTTGATTCCAGTTTTGGTGCAGAAAACTTCAGGCAGATATCTAAGTACTGCAAAAGTTTCATTTAATTCTGTCCAGCGTTCGATTTAAGACGCCCACAGATTGATGCATGTGCAGTACACCAACAAAACTTGTGGTTTATAATCTGTTTATAACTTTACTTCTGTCCAACATTTTTATTTCATTTATGCTGGAAGTTTAACTTCAGGCAAATTCCTAAGGACTGGCAAAGTTTCAATAAATGTGAAACTCTGGCTGGACAGACATACAGAGAGAGAATTTTCTGAGACTGGATTTGACTCCTCCAATGCATGGAACGTAAAGATATCATTGAAAGTTCTTAAAATAAAATAAAAAACAAACAAACAAACAACAACTCTGTTATGAAGATGTATATTTTTCCAGGTCCGTCCACCCGCATGCTGCACAGTCTGGTCTCAGTTGTTAAGAAGTGCTCCATGTTGACCAACCACAGTATGAGGCTCAACGCCTTCTTCTTAGGTCTACTGAAGTGAGTCTAACTACATAACATATATTTAACTTTTAATACAAATGAAATAAATTGTTCTGTAGTAATAATAATATTGTTTCCTCAGCTTGTCTGTTTTGGAGTCTTGGTTTTGCCACTTGCACACCTGTGTAGGTAAGAGGTTACAACTTCATCTTTAGATTACCAAACTGCATATACAGCACTGTGCAAAAGTCTTGAGCTAATTGTCATCTTATTTCGTCATATTTTGCTTCCAAAGCTTCAAACTTTCTTGTATTTTTAATGTAGTTTTGAGCAAAAGTTCTCCAGGCTTTCTCAAGGACTTCTCATTCTCAGTCCCATTTCTTTAATTTAATACACATTATTTAAGTAAACTGAATATTAAAAATTAAGGGGGCTAAAGAATTTTCCACAGTCCTCTATAAAATAAAGAGCTTTCAAATGTTTAATTTTGCATTTATTATTTTCTCTTACTGTAGATGTGATTGCTGAGTATTATCACCCCTGGGCATTTCTGGCTTTGTCCCAGGATTCGTCGTGTAAATCTTTGTTTCAGGAGTTCCTTCTCCTGCTGCACCCCTTGTCAGAGTTGCCCTTTGACCTCCACTTGCTTTCCGAGTCAAGGCTCCAAAGGAGAACGCAGCAAAACCAGTCATCCTTCCAACAGTCAAGGTTTTTCGCGCCGTCTGGACACTCATTTTTAAGGATGATAAACTGGCAGAACAGTGATGAACAACTGGAAAGATCGAAATTAAAGGTGAAAAAAGAACCATGCATTTCATCCCAGACAGAAACCCGTAGCACTAACATGCACAAGATCCTCCAAAGCTGTGCAGTTTCGATTTCCAAACCGCCAACGCGAGAGCTGGAGCTGAAATCAGATTGTTTAAAAAAGAAGCCTGCAGGATGGTGGCTTAGCCAGACTCCTAACACAGAATATTTAATGGAGGCAGATTGCTCTGATACCGTTCCTCATGTACAAAATGATAAGATATTGGTGGAAAAAGGAGAGAGAACGAGAGCTGATGAGGTGAAACCTTCAAAGGAGCTGCGCTGGGCCCGATTATTTGGTTCTGAGATTGGCATTCCAGTGGCAGTGGAAAAGGCACAACAAAGCATCAAGCAGAACCAGAAAAACAGGTCAGTACCAAGAGGAAGTTAGCTTCAGTCATAGACATCTACATGTTCACCTACAACTACATATCAAGATATTTTTTTTTCCTTCAGGCCGCCTTCACAATGGCTCCAGCTTGGAGTAACAAAAATGGACCAGCTGGCCCAGTCTGTGTGGAGCAAAGAGATGAGCAGAACCTTATGTCTTCTACAACAACGACCCAAACTCAAGCAGTGAGAACACTCTTTAAAGATACATGGACTAGAAGTGTGAAGAGAAGCATCACCTAGAAGCACAATGAACCTAAACTGGTATTCTACTGCTGTTTGTCCTAGTGAAATAGTCCAAAATCTACTGTAGCATAGCAGAATCTCCTGTCAAGTATTAAAGCATATTAGTTATGTAGTCCATATTTGCTGCCTGTATTAACCTGAAATGTTCTGGAAATGTCTAAATTGGGGATTGTACACATTTAACTTTAGCCTAATCTTATATGAGTATTTCAAAGCAGAGGTTTTTAAATGTATATATTGTAATATTCACTTATTGTATACTACTGTCACTGCACTGCTAGTGCATAATTAACACATACAACCATCTACTGTATAACTTTTAATGGTTAAGATGTACCATACTGTTTAAAAGTTAGGTGACGTAGAGTTAATTCATTGATGCCCAAGAGCTGTTTAAAACTTGATTGCATCAGTGGAAAACCAAGCAAAATAAGTATATACGTATATACTTTTTTGTGCATTTATTTTGCATTTTGTGCAAGATTTAGTGAAGACATCAAGGATAGCAGCAAGAAGAAAGGGGAGCCACTTTCAGTTTGGTTTTTAAAGCAGCCTGTGCCAAGAGAAATCATAAATTAAGGTTAAGTGAGGTCTAATGTCTATTTATTTCATATTCTCCTCCATTTTCCTGTCTTTTCTAAATGTTTTGATGGGGAATCGTTGTTAACGATCTGTAATATTTTTCGGGTGGCTGGAACGAATTATCTGCCTTTACATTATTTTCAATGGGAAGATTTGTTTCACAATACGGAATTTTTGCCTTAAGCAATACTTGCTTTCGAAAAGGATTAAATTCATATGCTGAGGTTCCGACATATTTCTATGAAAGCAAAGTTTTGAACAAAAACTTTTTTCTTTTACTGCATAATTGTTTTTCAATGTCACAAAAATCATATCCAGTGACATTTTTTTCCCAATTTCCTTTTTTTTTTTTAAATGCATCCCAGAAAGTCTCTTTCACAGTCTTTCGTCAGCTGACTTCATTTTATTGTCTAGACCTGAGCGACTGAAGCAACTCCAGATCATAACACTGTCTCCAGAGGCTTGTACAGTGGACACTATGCATGAAGCTTCATGCGCTTTCCTTCTTACCCTGACACGCCCTTTGCTCTGGAATAGGCTCGATCAGATCACATGATCTTATCCCAATCTTTATGCTCTGTACCAAATTCAAGCCTTTTTTCTAATGAGTTTCACTAACAAGTGGTTTTCTTAAGGGCACACAGCTGTTTAGTCCCAATCCTGTGAGTTCTCATCACAGTGTGTGTGTTTATGGAAATACTTATTTTCACTATTAAACATAGTTCTCATTTTATTGTTCATTTTTAACCATGCAACTTCATTTAAATGCATTTAAATGTTTTCCAATCGTGATTTTTTTCCCCTGACCATATTTCTTCCACAAAGTTGACGGTTCAGCACTGTCCTTCCAGGTTCTAATAATGTGTTAAAGGGTTCTTAACTCAGTTCCAGTCATTTCAAATATCCCTAGTTGTTTTCTTTGCTTGATGCGGCCCAATAATTTAACTCTTCTAAAACTCTTCTTTTTTTCTTGGCCAGGCAGTGTATATTAATTTGTTAAATTACCACACCACATTATTTAGTTAAAAACCTGGCTAAATTTTGTACTTTTGCTGGTTGTTTTTGTTGTTGCTGTGTTCTCATACTTATTCTAAAAATGTGTTAAGTGCTAGCCAGCTAACAAATTTCAGTTTTGAAATTTTTGCACAATATCTTGCTGCTATTTGATTAATTTCTCATTGAATTATGTAGTAGGATAACCATGCAGGATCGTTTAAATGTAGCAGTATGTTTAAATGTTCTGTAGATATTTTTTCACTTTTATACTTCCTCATACTTCTACTTTTTTTTATTTGACACTGTACATATACTTAAGTATATTTTCTCGCTACTTCTTCCATCCTGCTGAGTAAAGATGGACCTGCTGCAAAAAATTGTAAAATAAGATTTGTTTCCAAATCCAAGAGCCAATTTTACACCATTGTGTAAAGAACTATTTCATTAAGTAACAGTCAATGCAAAATGAAATGCCTATCTGTAAGTATATGTGCCTCTAGTGGACAAAAGCAGACACTACATGTTTAAAGAAATAATAATACAGGAGTAATAAAAAAAATTCTGATCTCTATGTATGTATAGCATATCTGTAATTAGAGAAGGGGAAAAAAAGCATTTTTACAAACTTCATTTTTTAAAACTCATTTAGAATAAATGTCTATGGTGGCCTTGTGCAGTTACTAAACATTATTGATTAGATTGGATTAGATTAGAGTAGATTAGAGCCGTTATGAAGGCTTTACAAAGCATAAGTAGCAGACACATCACAATATCAACTGTTCAAAGGAGATTAATGAATATTCTGTACGCCTACAATATTGTTTTATAACGTAGAAAGAAATACAAAATCAGCAAAGACCATGGAATTAGGTGTGTACAAACTTTTGAATGGTCGTTTATATTAGAGATACTGTATATAGATATTATCCTGCTAAGTGTTTCATTTATAATTAGTTTATTTCAATGTTTTTTTATGCAACATGAAATTTACCGGTATCTCTGAGAATCTTACTTTCGTCATTTCCTCGACTTCTTTTAATGCTCATATGTCCTACTGATTATATCATTGATTTTATTCCAGGACAGATACAATTTAATAGAGGTTGTACACAATTTGCTCCTACATTTGTTTATTAAACACTTTCAGTAGAATCTATATATTTGTCCTTATAATTGTATAATTTTTCACCATTGTGTAAAGAACCATTTCATTAAGCAACAATCAACACGAAATGGAACGCCTCTCTGTAAGAGCCACTGCCTCTAGTGGACAAAACCCCAAACTACATGTTTAAAGGAATTAAAACATTTTTCTGATCTATATGTACAGTATGTATAGTTTATTTGTAACTAGAGAAAAAAAAAGCATTTTCACAAGCTTAATTTTTTCAATATAGAGTTGTTCTTATAATTATATAATTATGTGATGATTTTTAAAGTTACTAGTGTTTGTTCCCTGAAAGAACACTCTGATAATGCTGTTTTATAATAGTGCTGATGTCATAAATGTGCGAGGGCCCTCTTGTTCTTTTAAGGATTGTTTACTTATTTATTTATTTGTTTATTTTCAATCATCCAGGCCCTTTTAGGGGTCTTAACATGCTCAAAAACTCGTCATACAAATTTGCTGCCATAAGCACGCCTGCAAACCTTCACAGGAGATTTCGCTGCATACTGTAGCTCATACACACCTGCACATATACATGTCAAACTCGGTACACTTCTAGATCTCATTAAGCTGAACAATTTTTCTCTGCATGTCATCATGGGCTCGACTCAACACAAGGTCAGATGCTTTGGGTCATTTGCAAAACGCACATTTCTGACATCAGCACTATTAAATACAAACACTACCAGTGTTGGGGGATGTTACTTTTTATAATAACTAATTAAATTACAAAATTACTGTCTTTATAAAGTAATCAGTTACATTACAGCGTTACTTTCCGATAAAACACACATACTACACACTCTTCACACACTACACATCCTACACACACTACATATCCTACACAAACGATGACCGGCCCGAGCACCTTCGCCATTACGATCACCAAACCCGGCCCACATTGAGTGACATCAGCAACCGGGGCATTTTGTAGGTCTTAACATGCTCACAAAGGCACACGGGATGTATGTTGCTCACAGCTGGCGATGGCGCAGGTGCTTGGGCCCGCTTATCGTTGCTCGCAACTATATTTACTCTTGTATTTGAACTGAAGTGAGAAGCTTTTCTGAGTGTATTAAAGGTGCCATTAGTAACGGCCAGCTGTAAAGGAAATTCCTTGACACTTTATTTAAATTTTTATTATAATAATCCAGTAGAACACCTGTTTCATAACAATAGGTATTTAGTGCCATCATAACCACAAATAAAATCATCCTTAATACTTTAAAATTATAACTGCATTTTTATATCACACCACTGTCAAGTTCTGGATTCTGACTCGTCAGAAGCTGATTCATTTTTGTATAAAAACAGCACCAATAACAGGGTTAAATTAATGTGTTTTGGTCTACTCCGCTCTATAGTGACACCAGGAATGTATGTACAGTACAGTATGCTGGATACTCAGTGTTCACACATGCTCCAGCTGTGTATAACTGCTATAAATCAACTTAGCTGAACATCCCACAAGACTAAATGTAACTAAAGCAGATAAATTATGGAATGTCATTCACTAATTAATTAAAAATTTTTATTGTTGGCAAATGTCTGTGGTACCACATTTATACTTTATTGTAAAATACAACTCCCAACCCTGGAGGTGCGACACTAATATTAACCCCATGACAACATAATAAACATACAATATATTTTATGTCTGAATTAAAACCTAATTAATATTTCAGCATCCTGGAATTACATAATACTATGATTAGAATATCTTATTTTCATGTGAGTGTAACATAATTGTCAAAAATAAATAAAAATAAACAAAACTCCATAAATGTTCTCTGTTAGATTTCATGTCAGGGGTAACCCCTGGAGGGCGCTCCACATGCTTTATTTTTTTGGACTTTGTGTTTACTTGTGACTTTTATATTGACATGATTATTCACTATTTCCTGTTTCATAGTTGTTCACACGTGTTCAGTATTGTTTTGATCAGTGCCCTTATTTAAGCTTCAGTCTATCCTAGAGCCTCGGTCTCGCATCTGTTATCGTTATTCTGTTTTGTGTTCCGATCTGATCTGTTGTTGGTCATTTAAAAAAAAAAAATATTTATAATAACTGATTTAATGTCTGCACTTGCGCCGTGCCTGTGAGTACCCTGACAGAAGGCGAGACCAATATGGCGAAACAGAAAGGTCACCCCTAAATGTTTGGGGTTTTTTTTTAGGAGGGGGGGATTTATGAGAAACACGGCGAGAGGATTTGATTTTAGGGGCAGCCTCCTCAACATCCTCGCCATTTCCTCGCGTTGTGCCAAAAGTAACGCGGAACATGCGAGAGAAAGAAAAGCATGATTTCGTGAACGGTGCTTTGGAGCGAGCCTGGCAGAGGTGCACAGCATAAAGAGCAGCACAGTATAAAGGTAAGGAACAAGGATTTAGAGCGCGGTAGTCCAGAATCCCCCATACCTCATGGCGAGGGAGGGCAGATGACACGGCACGACTGTGGCACGAACGAGTCAAAGACCTCACAATACACTGGGACATTTGCCAAGCTGTGGTCCCGGCTCAGCATGCGGTGCAGTGGATGCAGGAACTCGTCATACAGATGGCTCACCTTGAAGTGGAGATTGAGAGGGAGACCACCAGCCCCCAGGCCTGGACTGACCATAGGGCATACCGGGCAATGCCTGCTGGGCCGACGCACATTTTTGGGCTGGGGCTGTCAGTCATAATTTTATATTTTTTAAAAAGTTTATTAGGCCAATTTAT
>JAQQZS010000009.1:23989168-24003840 GCA_030068045.1 Platyallabes tihoni | reverse complement strand
AAATTTATTAAAAATCTTTGCTCGTCTTGCGGAACACTCGTAAACCGCGTTACTCGTAATCCAAGGTTTCACTGTATCTATATACAAGGGGATATACAGTATGCTTGTACATAGACACCATATACAGTATATTCATTAAAAACCTAGGTAGCTAGCAAGACGTGGATAGTCAGGCTTATTCAAGTGACTAGCTTGCTAGTCTTCTAATATGGATATCTACAGCATGAGTGTTTAGTAATTATATGACGTAAGCTATCTAGTCAATTCAGTTAGCATATTGATGACTAGCCAATATAGCTATATACAGTATATACAGTAAACAGTAAGTTTCAGACATGGATAGGTAGCGATTATGTTTCATTTATTATGTCACTTTATAAATTATCACAAAATTTTCTAATTGAAAGGTTGGAACTTAAATTTATAAAGGGTAAGTTCATAAGACGACTAATCTGATATAGTGTCTCTTGAGGACTGACCTGCGTAGAGCACTCTGCTGATCATGCCGGGGAGCACCATGAGGAACATGGGCAGGAGTTTGAGGTAGCCACACAGGATGCAGCCGGCCTTCACGTGGGACATGTTCTTAGCGGAGAGACAACGCTGAACGATCACCTGCAAGCACAGATGTGATGTTTATCTCTAATTACATCATATATATAAATGTATAAATACATCTAAATACATTGTGAAATAATAACACTAGGTAATACCTGACACCTACATAAGCCTTACATGAAAGCTGATTTAACTAAAGGATTAATCCAACAGGCAATTAATTGTTTTTTAGCAATATTCATGTTAAATTGAGATTACACTCATTTAGAGTTACGTCTTGTAGATTTTATTGACATAAAGTTGTTAGGACATTTTATGAGCTAATGGAAAGTAACTTTTCTAGTATCTGCTGTTATGGTTTTTATGCAGCTAATAAAATAGTAAATTAAAAAAATATATAATAAACTACACTATAAACTCCCTCCAGCTAACTTTCAGCTAATTCTTTTGAAGTCATATAAAGGAATATAAAAGTCATTTATTTTTAATCCCAGAAGAAAAAAAAAAGGTAGGTATGTCTATTAAATTAATTTATATTAATATGTATGTTAATTTTTATATTGTTGTGAAATTAGCACAAGCAATTTATACGGCAGTTTTCATTGATGAAGCGCCAAGTACTAACTGACGATTGTAGCTCTTGATTGGATAATTAGGGGATCTGTTCATCTTCAGCATGATGCACGGCGTAACTCATTGGAAAAATTCTAGAACCGGAAGTCGAAAATTCAGTTACAGTTCTGAGAACAGTTTAGATTTGCCTAAAACTGGTTAAACCTAATAATTTCTGATCCTAGTACTGTTTTTAAAAAATACAACTGCAGACTGGCGGTTTTAGAATTTGTCCAATCAGATGCCCTCTGTGTCTGTTGGAATTTGGATTTATTCCCATAAAATATGTTTTACATTCACGTTCAGGAAGCATTAACATGATAGCACTAATACATTTTTTATTATTATTCTTATTTTTTTTTTTTTTAAAGCAAAACCCCAGAAAACAAACCCTTACATTAACAGAACTTAAAAAAATAATAAATAAATAAATGCATAAAAATCTCACATTAGTGAGAAACTAAAAACTCGTTCCATCAGACAGGATGGAAAACTTGCAGCATTACTCAACACCTTTTGTCCAATCAGAACACAGAATTCAACAATTTGGAGCGTGTGCAGTTTACCATAGTGTTCCGTGTCATTGATGATCAGAGCGTGTGTGTGTGTGTGTGTGTGTGTGTGTGTGTGTGTGTGTGTGTGTGTGTGGTGTAAGTGATTGAGTACTTTGTCCTTTCCTTGAGACAGGTCCTGTCACAACTGGCTGTTTATCTAATCTTCCTTATGAGTGTTCCAGAAGGTGTGACTGTCTAAGTTTAGGCCAAGTTAAAACCAGAAGCACAAAGCTCTACTTAGTCTCAGAGTCCAATGATAAGGAACGTGTGTGTGTGTGTGTGTGTGTGTGTGTGTGTGTGTACATGAGGAGTACCTGGTCCGTGCACCAGTACCAGGCTGCCTGGATGGTGAGGCCGAAAATGAGGCCGGGCCACGGCATGTCCCCGGTCAGCGCGTCTCTGAAGATGTGAAAGGAGTCTTTTCGAGGAGTGTAACACGCCGCGCTGTAGTTCCCCGTTTGACTAGGAATGGCCTGCATGTACTTCTCCTGCAGACCCTCGTAGCCTCCCACTTTTTCGAATGCTGGGGACACAGAGAGATGGGTTCAGGCAGGAACGTAATGTAGGAAACGAAGAGACAGAAGGAAAGAAAGAGCATGAAAGAGAAGCGAGAGAGAAACAGATGAGAGATTTAGACAGGCAGAAAAATCGAGTTTAGGAAAAGTCAAGTATTAAAAGGAAGGAAGATGAGAAGATGGACAGCAACAGAGAAAATGAGAGAGGTTAGAGGACAAGACAGACTAGAGGAGAGAATATAACAGAAGCAAAGCCGTTAGATAATGGAGCCCGAGATAAATTATGGAAGAGGACATTAGAAGATGGATGAGGAAGATAAGGGGAGAAAGACAGGAAGAGATGGAGAGGAACAGCAACGGAAAGAACAATAAGGATGAAGAGACTGACTGGACAGTAAACAAAAACAGGTGTGTGTGTGTGTGTGTGTGTGTGTGTGTGTTGTTCGCTCACCGAAGCCCATGAGGATGAAGGATCCCACCACCATTATGATGGTCTGTAGTGTGTCAGTGTAAATAACTGCAGCAAGACCACCTGCACACACACACACACACACACACATACACACATACACACATAAACACATGCTCATTATCACTCAACACAGGGCCGGTAAGACTTGCTTATTAAAAAAAAGCTCATTAATATACACTCATTAATGCACACCCATGCAAACGTGTTGTTTAAAATGACATGATGTTATCAGATGTGTGTTCTTGCTGAAAGTACTCCTGTGACTGGTTGTGAATGTGGGTTTTGTCAGGCAGCTGCTCTCTCCTCAGTACTGCGGACCGTACAGACCTACTCTCACCCACGCTGAGACCCACAGTTAGTGCCATTAATGATTGTAATTAACACCTGTGAAGCGGAGTGATCCATATAGTTAAATGTCCCAGTGCAGTTACTGCCCAATATCCCCACTCCTGGAATGTCTCTCGTCCAATCAGATCACTTGGTCGGAACTAACTGTTGAATAATAGAACGTGTAAAACCTAGCTTATTTGCATACATTCAGTATCAGGCTCATTAACACTAACTGACACACATCATTAACACACACTCACTAATACCTGCCATTAATACACATAGCTGATGTACAGTACGTTTCACTCAATCACTCATGGTCTATACCACTTTAACCTGTATACAGGGTCACAGGGGCCTGGAGCCTATCCCAGAAGACTTGAGGCTGGGTACATCCTGGACGGGGTGCCAATCCACACACACACACACACACATGCTCACTCACACATTACGGGCAATTTGTGAACGCCAGTTAGCCTAATCTGCATGTCTTTGAACTGTGGGAGGAAACCGGAGAACCCCCAAGCACAAGCAGAACATGCAAACTCCATGCACACAGACGCCGAGACGGGAATCGAACCCGGACCCTGGAAGTGCAAGACGACAGTGCTAACCACTACATCACCGTGCGCCCTGATGTACATCTTTAACTCAGATTACTGAGCGAATGCTCTTAAAAACAAACGTACCAAAAATTATTTGGATATTTGCACCCCAGTGACTTCTGTACTGTAAGTTCTGTTTCTATGGAAACAAAACACACAGAAACTTGTACAAGTGTGAGTTCTGTAGTGGAGAAGGTTCCTGTGATGGAGGAGATGTTTATTCAGCACTTTTAGAAGGAGTCTCCAGTGTTAGATTACTGTAGAGGCAAAGAGGTAAAGACTTTATGCCAGGGGGTTTAGTCTCAGCAGTTTGAGGGAACAACTGCTATTGTAAGTGATTTGATCTGGCATTACACAACATTAAGTTTAACAATAAATGGATATAAAGTACAATGTTGGTGAAGAAATTTGTAAAGGTTAGCAAGAATTAAACCATGCCAGGATGTGCTGGTTTTTTTTTTTTTTTTTATACATGTGGTCAGTAACAACAACTCTGTTTCATTACACTCTGCATGATTGATCTTTTTCCTCTAACAGCACCACCATCAAGGGTTTTATTTCTTGTTTTGGTGACTCCTATTCCTGTAGGTTGTCTTACACCAAAAGCAAAAGCTTAGATCACATGGGGTTCCGGCTTATCAGAGCGCATGGGCAATTAGGTCTAATGCCTCAGTTATGGAGCACTAACAGACTCACATCCTCCTGGTGAAAAAGCTCTTCTTCTGAACACAATCCAAATAACAACTGCTGGACTTTACTCTCTGCACGCTGTGCATTTTCACTCAGGAGATAAGAAAGTACATTACAGTACTCTGATCTCGAGATCTCCCGAGGACACGCCTAATGCACCTTCCTTGACTCATTCTCTAATCATCAGCCCCTCAATCAGCTGATTAAGGGGGTAAGAGAGCAAGAGCGCAGCGCAGGCCGAGAGTTAATTATCAGACGGACTGTGTACAAGAGACGCACCTGTGACGGTGTAAAGCGCTGTGATAATAAGCAGCATGATAACAGCCAAGTAGATGTTCATTTTCAAAGCCTGGTTAATGAAGATGGCGCCAGAGAACATGTCCGCCTGGTGGAGAGAGACGTTACACACTTATTTGTGAGGAGGTTTAAATGCAGTCACTTAGATAAGACCTATTGATCAGTGATGCTTGCTTCTTTAGGGTTGCACTAGAGCTAAGTCAACACCTGCTACCGACTGATTGATGATGTTTAGGAGACAGCCGGAGGTATGGTTATCTATAAATAAAAAACCTTTTCCATTCAGCTTTGAACATTCTGGAGGCTGGAATCTTTTCATCTCCTCATCATATTTTAGGTAAGAAAGATCACATGAGTGGGAGTACTGAGGTCATGCCGGTGATGCCTTCCACCGTATCACAGTCGTCCTATACCCAGCATATTGCTTTTATACAACTTCTGACTGGAGGAACTAACTGACCGCAACTGGTGGAGCTGGTGACCGACAGTTAGTGTAAGTAACAGAGGAGAGAGTACGTTTAAATTCTTATCGGTACTCTGTGGCCAAATTTTGAGCAGAATAAACCATGGAGGTGGTGGACAGGCCTGAGAAACTTATGAGATTTACTTACATTTACATATAGGCATTTGGCAGATGCTCTTATCCAGAGCGACTTACAAAAAGTGACTTTATATTTCCACTTATTCCACATTAGAATCTCAGCTCCATTAACTTCTTGGTTCCAGAATTACACTCCAAATTGCATTATATAGAAAGATAGTGTGCTATGTAGGGTGTACAATCCCTTGTTCCACACACCAAGTAGTGCCCTTGATCAGGGGTTAGAGAGAGATTTGGGATACAGTTCTGTGTTAGACGCTAATTAGCTTTGTAGCTCAGCTTAGGCCAGAATAAAACAACACAGAGGCAATTAAGAATGATTTAGAAGTGATTACTAAGGAGACAAATTGTTGCTTAAGATGATGATATGAAACTGCTGGAAATGCTTCTGTGACTGGTTGTGAATGTGGGTTTTTGGCAGGCAGCTGCTCTCTCCTCAGTACTGCTTAGGTTCACCCATGTTGCGACCGACAGTTAGTGTAATGAATGATTATTAGAACACCTGGGATGTGTAGTGATACATACTGTACAGTTGAATGTTACTGTTACTACTTGAGCAAGAGTTAACTCTCTTGTAGTAATGATGAATGATAAGTCGCTCTGAGCGGCTGCCAAATGCCATGAATATAAATGGAGTCCATTTGATATAAGGCTGGAATCCACTGTACTTGGCCTGCAGTAAAACCTGACCTCAGCACAATGAAATGCTTATTCAACTCAGAAGCAGGAACTCTGGCAACATCCACGTCCAGCTCCACTTGTCACTAATTCATCATCATTTAATAGGAAAAGTTTGTGTTGGGTTTGTTTTCTATGTTGTTTGTAGTTTTGTAGAGGAATTTTGTTGAATTCAGTCCAATTTTATGTGATCTCTTATCATTTAATTATATGCAGTTCTTTATGCATATGAAATTTAGAGACCTTGCACTGTGCTTCCATGTTTTTCCAATCTGAAGCACTGAAGAAACCTTGTTTATTCTGACTACAACGAGCTGCAGCATTAGTCTGTTCCTTTAATAAATCTTGGGCTTTGTCCTTTTTCTACTAGGAACCCCACATCAGATTGTTTGATACACAAGGACAGGTATTACGCTGGGTGCACTTTGTGCCACAACCTGCCTATTTTCTAACCAGGCTTGGGACCAGCACTGCACGGCTGGGTTGTATGATGCATTGGGTCAATGCTCTGCTCACGGACCCAACAGTAGCAACCTGGTAGTAACGGCGCTTGAACCCCGACTTTCCAAATCAACAACCCCGAGCCTCAACTGCCTGAGCCACTGCTCCCTTAACATATTTTTAACTACGCAACAATAATGATTCCTTAACTGATCATTTCTTACTTATCTAGTAAAATACTACTTTGTATTATGAATGCTTTATTATCATCATTTTAAATGAAAGTGTTAGCAATATTTCAAGCTAAACCCTTTTATAGGTGCTGAGGACCACTATGCGTTCAAAGGACCCTTGAGAAACTTGTTTTTCAAAGCGAAGCATTTTAAATCTTTAAATTATACACATTACTTGTTACCTTGGTACATTATCATCAAAGCTGCAGCATAAAACTAAAGAAGCAATCATCAGACAGCCAAAAAAAAAAAGAACAACATCACAGCTAAATAAATACATCTGTGGCAAGATTGAAGTTACTTAGAAATTGATTATTGAAGTCCATTTCCATTCATTGCTCCAGTAAAGCACTCACAGAGATCTTAGTGAAGATGTAGAGGCACAGTGAGAGAATGGAGAGATAGATTCGGATACGCTGGCCTCCGAAACGCTTCTTCAGATACTCGGGCATGGTGACCACCTACACGCGGAACAGAGACAGTAAAGTGAGATAAGAGATAACCTCTGTACCAGACATAGAAAGTTATCCGGGGTTATCAGCGTCATCTAACTCAGAGCAGAACTGAGGACGAACTGATAGGTGACCCAATGCACTGAAAAGTCTTTATATGGTCATGTGATACAGCTGAGAGTCTATGCATATACTGTATACTGTAATACATCACGTACATCCAGTTTTAAAGATAAATATGAGAGCCGACTCCTACCCCTGCCTTGATGTAGATTGGTACGAAGATCCATCCCAGAATAAGGACCACAAAAAGAGCCTAACAAAGGAGAAAGAAGGACAAAGAGTTTCATTTTATTTTATACTGTAGATTCCAGATGCAGGAATAATCCTTATCATGTAGCTGAATGGTGTATGGTTATGGAGGTGGCCAATCAATGTCTTTCTTCATGTACTGTATTTCGGTATCATTTCATCCTTTAAGCCTCGCCTACGTAAGTTTTAAAGTGGATTTTTACTGGAAAGTTAGTTGTGATGTGAATAATAATTGAGCCTAATTCCACTTAGAACCACCATTCATATATAATTGAGATATAATTTATCAATATTTGAAGCAATTTTCTATGCATTCATGGAAAGAATTTTGGGTGAAATAGACCTTCAGTGCTTGTCCTTACATTCCATTCGAATCCTCCGATGGCGATTCCCGCAGCGGCTCCGGTTCCTGCCAGACCCACGAAATGCCCGCTCCCGATGTTACTGGCGAACAGAGATGCTCCGATCTGAAGAAGGAAATAAGTAAGTGATTATTGAAAGACTGGTGCTTTATACATCCAGCAAGAAACACCAATGTGTTCACACATCAAACCCATCACTCAAGCGTGTCTACACAAGATCAAGGTCACAATTAAGTCAATACACTATGTACAGTACAAGCTTTTATGCATATCTGCGTAATTTAATCAGCTAATGGTTGTAATTATGTTGTAAGTTCTGTTTAAATGTTATCATAGAGACAGTGATAGAACTGAATTATTAACAGAAAGCTGATGTGCGTGAACAAAGGATACCAAAGGTCACATGTTGAATCAAAAGAATGCAGGGGCAAGAACAAATGTACCACAGCTTTACCAAAAGAGGTTGGTTACTAAGTGGCTGTTTATAGCTGCTATAATGTAAGTGATAACGCGGACTAACTAGTATTTGTGGGTGCTCCAAAACATTAAACATTAACAATAAACTGATAAAATGCCATAAAGTTTTTTTTTATTTCTTAAAATCAGATTCATTCTGATTAGAAAATCGCAGCAGTATCAGATGAATAAAATAATAGATGAACTGAATAGCATTGATTATCAATTATATAAACTGGCGACAGGATAATGGGCCCCCAAGGCTCACCATTGCCAAAAGCCAGCCCATCTGGTGCTATCCTAAAGAAAAGCCAAGACGGCTGGGATGTGGGATTTTTAAAAATGTAATTTGTTAAAAGTTTTCATTATTTATTAAAGAACATTATAATGATCATAACAGCCTACTGCATTTAATTCTTATAATAACGCAAAAACACATCTACATCTGCTGACGCAGTAGCACGTCCTGACAATGTTTGAATTTTTATGGTCATTTAGTTTCGTTTATTTCAGTTAATAAATCTACTACAAATTTAAAGAACACAAAATATAAGATGACAAAAAAAACCTACATGCGTAGCTTTTCTAATTACACATGATAAAATCTAAAGGCTCACTGTGTTAACGTTTACTTTACTTAAATTCGATCCTAATAAGACTTACTTTTATTTTAATTCTAAGTTTGTATTGTAATTTTAATACTGTGATTATGAATTCGTTTAACTACAGCGTTTCACTTGATTTTATCCGCTACTACGTGCAGCTCTAAAGGAGCTGCGGCTCATTAATCTTTGAGAAAATTAACTAAGGAGCGAGGCGTCAGTCTATAGTTATATAGCGCCACTCAGCGGTAAAAGCAAGCAAACGCACAAACCAAAATGCTGCCACCGTGAGGCGCGGCGGTAAAACCAGAATACCGATTAAATACCATCTATACAAGCCAGTGGTAGAGCAAGAAGTTTATCACCGCATGGATCAGAGAGTTCACTATAGGAAGTGATGGTATAGCTTCACTTTCAGCTTTGGTTTTAAGAATGATGTAGTTTTGGAACTATTTTAACCGAGAAATATCATTCAGAGCGAGTAACAAAATGAATTACTAATGACTAAATCTTATCTATTATGAGATTATGCTTATTCTTTACTGCTCTCTCTCTCTGTCGAGCTACAGTACATAGAGCACTCCTGAGTTAACAGTGATCCCGACCCCTTGCGCCATCATGACCTGTCTGACACATGATGGCCTTGCACTGTGCTGCTGCAGGCAGGTTTCTGTGGTGGCTTGTTACTGCAGTCTCTCAGTGCCACCAACAGATTTACCATCTGCGAAAGTGTTCTGTTACCGGAAATGAGCTGTTCTAGGAAAATAATCAGCTTCTTAAATCTGATGGAAATCATTCCGCTTAAGGTTGGTTCCCCAACTTTTCAGATAAATCCTGCCTTCTGCATTATGATTGGTTACAAGAATTCAGTCTCATCTATGATTGGTTAGATGCTTTACTATGTATAAAATGTGAGTCAATTGATGCTCCTTCCACAATCAGAGACCCAGTGGACAGTTGAAGGAGAGTTGCCTATTTCTCATTGAGTTTACTGATCAGGAACTGAAGCAAAACTTCCCTCCTGGAAAATCATCCCTTTACCTAATGTTTCCCCCACATGGGGCAAACATGCGCAGAAATAATGGATTTATTCCAACAATAGAGAAGCGATCAGATCAAGTGTTTACACGTCTAGCATTTACTCACTGATGGATTATTATAATTATAAATTCATTCAGTTCAGGTCGGATCGGATCAGGCCAGACTGTTTGGATTGAAGTGTTAATATTATGCATTTTTATTCCTATAGATTTTTTTCCTATAACAGCATACCACTAAGAGTTGTATTACTTACAGGTTTATAGCCTGATGAAAACTGTAAAGTCACTTGAGTCTGAAGCTGATCCTGCCTGCGATCATTATGGCCTCATAAAATCTTCCCTCCCCGCCATTTGGCTCAGAGATCATCGGTAAATCGGTAAGTCATCATGTAAACTGTGACGCATTCTCTTCCCGAAGCTCTGATTTGTTTTGAGCAGCGATATGAATGGCAGATCCACTCACCAGTTGTTTTCTTTTACTCACACAAAGATAAGCTTGTCCATTTAATGCATGCATAAATGTTTTATACTCCTGGTCATAGTTAATGTATATAAGCCAAAGTAGGACTTTTGATTATGCAGAAGTCATGAGATTCAAAACTGGCTTTATTTCTCTATGTAATTTCCTGCTACGCTGATGCACTTATCCCAGCGTTTCACTAGTGCTTGGATACCATCAGACCTCACGTCTGAAACGCTGGCCTCCCAGGAACTCCTTTAATGACCAAAAAGGTGGAAATGCCCTGGAGCGAGGTCAGGACTGTACAGGGAATGTCGGGGTAACTTCCAGCCGAGTTCCCGTGATGAGAAGTGGTGTTGGTGAATGACTATGTGTAACAGCTCCCACAGGCAGATGCATCTCTCCCGCGAGTTTGTGATAAGTTAATCTTTGATTTTGGGTGTTCTGCTCACTGAATGTTCACAGGGACGACTGCAGTGGGCTCTGAGATCGTCATTCACAAATGTTCAGCCTTCTTCAAAATGTTTGCACAATTCACTGCAAGAGTCTCATCTCTGTACTGTGCTTGAAGTCTTCAATGCCTTTATTCATGAAAAAATTTCATCACAAGTCTCGGTTTGATTTGATCTCCCCTTGTATATAGTGTGTTCATAAAATATTAGGAATAGTTAGATGTATTCTATTTGTTTTTGTTAGAATTCAGACATCTGATGTGATAGTTTAGTGAATTGAGCTTATACTATAGACATGATTCTGCTTATCTGATGCTATTATGCAAGCAAAGGGCCAAGGGTAACTATGATGAAGCTGAAGAGATCGATATCTCAGATGGGATAGATTGTTCACAGGACAATCTTAGTCCAAACACATTATAGAAAACCAACAATGGGAAAAAATATATTATTCAAAAATTGTAAGTGCTCCACTTTTCTCATCACGCTGAGAACACCAGCTACATGTGGGTGGTAGCAGGTTTATGTCCACAGGTGAAAGGGAATGATTTTCATCTACAGGGACTGGAGAAAATAGTCACTGTTTTATACTTATCAACCTGTGTCCTTGTCTAAGTTTCTTAGTTAAGTGGACATAATTCGGAAAGATACTGAACATCATGACAGCCTATGAGTTGCGAAATATCCATCAGTCTTTATAATAAGCCATGAGTGTAGAAACCTACATGAGTGTAGAAACCTACCGGCCACCACACCATGCTGCGTCCAGCCAAGAAGAACCCACCGACTGTGGAGCGATTCGTCCTCACCATGGCCTGCAGAAAGCGACATACAGTAACATAAACGTTAAACCCGTTCAGTTTTTGTGTAGGCACTGAGAAATGACAATGTAAAACTGTGATATTATTTACTGAATGTTAATGATTAAAGGAGTGTGTTTTTACAGTATATTTGCACATCCTCACTGTGCTGAAAATAATGTCAGGGATTTCTGATACTTCCTGGAAGTGCTTCTGATATGAATGTTAAATCTCCCATGATCCTGTCTTCTCTCTCTTCGAACAAAAGGCAACACTTCCTATGGCTCACTGTTGAATGTTCATAAAAGCTTTTCCTTGGAATTGACATGTACTTTGTATTTACACAGGAAATGACTTAAATACCTCCTTTTCTGTGCGCGCGCACGTGTGTGTGTGTGTGTGTGTGTGTGTGTGTGTCCTGTATCTCATGCAGTTCTTCTAATCTTTTTATTAATTTTAACTATAACAACTTACAAAACCAGATAAGCCTGGAAATGAAATATTAATGATGTAATTAATGAATAACAGTTTTAGAAAAAATTTAATGAGTTTTGTCATTTGCTTAAAGTAAAGGAACATCAACAACACAGTAAAGCATTCAGTATCACTAACTTAACACTGCTAAACCAGGTGCTAAAACATTTACATGATGCAGCGAATGAACCTCATGGCTAATCTTTTACTATTGTTTTTATATATAATATTTTTCCATCCTGAGTACTGACTGTGAGGTTTTATGAAGCAGGGTCAATGCGAAAACTGTGCAAAAAAAAGTGTAAGTAAAACCAAATGAGGATAGGTTAGATTAGACTGCAAAATATAGAATGTCACATTGTTTAAATCCCATGGCATTGTTTTATTAGTTCAAATACATTTACCTCTAGCATCAGAAAAATCTCACATGGTTAATTTTATTATTTTTTATAACTGTTTTTATTTTATTTTTATTTTTTTTAACAAAGCTAATTACACGTAGATCAACATGTTCATGTTGAGATTTTATACTTGCAAAAAGTCTTAGAACTTTTTTAGACATACAGTGGAACCTCGGATTACGATTACGATAATTATTTTTATGTATTTATTTTTTTTGGGCTGTAGAATGAATAATTTGAGTTTCCATTATTTCCTATGGGAAAATTAAATTTGGTTTACGAGTGTTTTGGAATACGAGCCCGCTTCCGGAACGAATTATGCTCGTAATCCGAGGTTCCACTGTATAGCCAATATTTTCTTGGTTATAATTTTTAAAAAGAAAAATTATGGTATAATTATCACCTTATATTTGTTTTTACATGACCTGACATAAAACAAATGATTTCCTTTTTAATTTAAACACATTTTTAAATTAAATTAAGTAAAATCAATTTTTATTGTTAAGTTTTTAGGAACACTATATTAATAATGGACTCCACTAAATGCTGTAAAAAGTCCTTGGACAATTTGGTCATTGGCGAAACGATCACATCACACAAGTGCTGCAACTTGTTCACACTGCTACATCTCAAAGTTGCTGAATTCTGTTGAATTCAGATCTGGTTACTGGGAAAAGCACTGAAGAACACTGAGCTCATTGTTATGTTTAACAAAGGCATCTTCATGCACAGAACTACTGCACCACCATTCTGAGAAAACTCTAAAAGACCAAAAATACTTAAACCTGACTAAGATGACGTTTGGTCCCCATTCTGATGGTTGATTGGACCAAGACCCAAACTCTCTTGGACTGTATTATGATTGGCTGATTAAATAACTGTGCCAATGATTAGTTGTCTGTACACTAGTTATAGAAAAAAACTATGTGGTGTGTATTTTATTCACAGTGTAATTTATTATTCAGTGTTTACAGTGAAACTAATATGGAATGTACAGTATAAAAGAGGTTACGAATATAAGTATATAATCCTTAATTAAAATTTTGGTTCGTCACAGCATTGTGTTCTCTGACTTCATGCTGCTGAAATAAGGTTAACAATTCACAAGTGCCAGTCAATCGTTGTTGAAAGATGTGACTAAATACATCATTGGTGCAGAAACAGACTCACCCATATTCCAACAGCCAGGACCACCACGAAGTAGATGACAATAACGGAAATATCCGCTGGGTTGTTGATGGCGATGACCGTCTCATTTTTCTGGGCGCTGCGGACCCTGGAGAAGCCGAAATAATCCCAGGTCATGGTGGCAGAGCTTGTGATACCCAACAACTCGTCCTCACACTGACACAAACCTGCTCACACACTCAGCTTCAAATACTGGTTTGTGCTTGAGCGCATGCGTATTGTACACACCTCACACCTCACCTGTGCACCTGAGAGAGAGAGAGAGAGAGAGAGAGAGAGATGCACACTAGGTGATACTCAGGGTTAATTATCACAGATCATTCACTCCTTCTAGCTGTCAGAACTGGCAGAAGCTGTTAATGTTCAACTCACACGGAAGAACATTTCAGTAAAAACACAAATTCCCAATTCCAAAAGGTTTGGAGGATATCTCAGGTTTAAGAAAAGTGTACGTGACACAAACTGAAGAACACTCACAGTGGACCGGATGAAGCTGTAGCAGGAAAAGATCCAGGATTATGTGTTCATCAGCACATAGTAGTAAATGACTCAGCCATGGGACATGGTTCACATATCTTTACTGAAGGTTTTCCTTTGGTTCATATCATGAGCATCTTACACTCATGTGTTTATGACTCTACAGTACACACAGTGAGGAAAATCACTTAAGGAAATGTACTTTGCTGTTAAAGTGTAAACTGCTACATAGATTTACAGTGGGGCAAAAAAGTATTTAGTCGGCCACCAATTGTGCAAGTTCTCCCATTTAAAAAGATGAGAGAGGCCTGGAATTTTCATCATAGGTATACCGCAACTATGAGAGACAAAATAATAAGAAAAAAAATCCAGAAAATCACATTGTAGGAAAATAAGTATTTGGCCAATAACAAAATTTTATCTCAATACTTTGTTATATACCCTTTGTTGGTCAAATGTTTTCTGTAAGTCTTCACAAGGTTTTCACACACTGTTGCTGGTATTTTCGTCCATTCCTCCATGCAGATCTCCTCTAGAGCAATGATGTTTTGGGGCTGTCGCTGGGCAACACGGACTTTCAACTCCCTCCAAAGATTTTCTATGGGGTTGA
>JAQQZS010000009.1:23958749-23975595 GCA_030068045.1 Platyallabes tihoni | reverse complement strand
AATTTCCACAAAGAAGCAAATATTCATCACTTTATCACGTGTTTAATAAATATTCATACAGTTTTATCATAATTTACTTCATCTTTGCTAACTAGCTATCTTTTATATATAATAAGATGCTATTCTTTAAGATTGGCTAGCTTGCTAACAAACTCAGCTTCAGCTTCACACAACTGTTATGGCCTTTTAATTTAAATCACATAAATAATAGCTACGCTAATCCTATCTATCTTGCTATCCAACCTAGCTTCTAGTTTTTAAAATGCACATTCATTAGTTAACTTTTTATTTAAAAAATTAACCAAATGTTAGCAACTTTGCTACTGGTATCTTTTGCAGAATTTACAGTTTATTTGATGCTAGCTTGCTTGCAAGAGACCTTGGTTATTTGTTTAAATTACACAATTAATGGTTAACCTGGTCTTAGCTAGCATTCTACCAAAATACTGGTACACTTTATAGTTATGCTAATGCTAGCTTTCCACCAAGCTTTGCTAGTGGCTTATATTCTTGAAAATAAAGTTAACCCAGTGCTAGCTTGCTTATGAAATACAGCTTTTAGTTTAATTAAATAATTAGTGGATAATTAGTAATATAGTAGTACTTTCTATTAAACTAGCCTTTCCCTAGCCTTAGTGTTCTAGGTTACAGATTTAATAATTAATAGGTAATCCAATGCTAGCACTATAGAAATTTACCTGGCAGTTGCTAACGTCAATAATTTATTATTTTTTAAATTATGGCTTTTATGTTACCTTGATGCTACCTACCTTACTAGCAAACTTTGCTAGTAGTTTAAATAACAAATTTAGTAGATAACCCAAAACTAGTGATTTCGGCTACTGGTTTTAATTACACTATAATTCTAAGATTAACATAAGCTAATTAACAGACTTGACCGGTTGGTCATGTTGAATACCGCTGAATAGCATACAAAATAGTATCCAATATTTTGACTTGCTAACATGATCTGATGAAGTAGGCAGGTAAATGGTGCTCTGTGAATGCTAACAAGCAGCTAATCAGGCCCTCAGATGTGATTAAAGCTAGTTAGCTAGTGAATTATCAAAATAGTGCAATTTTTATTGCCTATTGGCTATAGTCTGGTGAAAATCAAAGAATTGGTTAGCTAATGCTAGCTCAAATCACAATAGCTAGCAACTTGTGTGTGGTGATAAAATGTTGGAGACACCTTAGCGCTACACCTGTGGAAGATAGAGGATGTTAAATAGACCTGGATAATGTGGTAAACAACTCATTAAAACCTACAGTAATAGCTAACTAACACTGTCTAATTAGCAGGACACACCTCTAGCTAAGGTGTAGGCTAATACAATAAAGGCAAAAATAAAAAATAAATTAGAATGTTTCATTATGTAAGAAACATTAAAATTTCCTGCTTTGTCAAATGCTAAAAGCTTACATTTTTAAGCAGGTTATCTTAATTAGCTAGGTCATGGTTCAGCTGGTTTGAAAAGTCCAAATAAATTTAGATTAGCTTATCAACCGCTAATAGGTCAATAACAATAAATAGAGGGTGTTAAAGTAGACGTAAATAATCTGTAAAACCAATCTGACGAAATTAATTGTAAGAAACATTCAAATTTCCTGCTGTGCCAAAAAAAATTCCTTTAGCATGCTAGCTGAAATAGCTAGCTAAGACATGGTCTAGCTATAACATTAGTTTAAATGGGAATTCCAAAAAAATTCAAATTAGTTTAAAAATCTCTACTAGATCACCAACAATAACCTGTTCAACAACATGGAGCTAGTTAATTTTAGCTATGTTTGCTAAAAGTGTTAAAGCTAAAGCACAGCTAATGTTAGCTAACAGGTCAATCGGCTAATATAACATTTAAAGTTTGCTAGTGGAAACTGTGAGTCAAAGAAGCTGCTGTAATAAAATTTTATTTCAAGCAACAAAATTGGTGTTAGATGCTAGCTAGCTAAGATTATCCAGCATAAGAAGTTTTAAAGCTAGCTACTGCCCCACATCATCTTGGTGTCGTGATAGTGTTATAAATACTCCGTACCCGCTCACTTTAAGACACGAGTACCAAAACAGTACCATGTACATTATATAACGAATAAGATGCACTCATTTAAATAAAATTTGCATATATTTGCATAAAACCAATGGATGGAAATGGACACTATAGAAATAGAAGAGAAAAGACAGGAGAAGACATTTATTCGAAGGAAATTTAAGTCGACTACATCTAGCTAGAGCGCTAACAGCGAGAGCGAGAGAGTAAGGATGGCTCAGTTGTTGGCGTCCCCTCCTTCACTGTCCTGCTGGTCACTGGTCCACAGGGTCAGGTTGTCTCTGAGCAGCTGCATGATGAGCGTGGAGTCCTTGTACGAGTCCTCGTTGAGATTGTCCAGGTGTCCGATGGCCTCGTCGAATGCCTCCTTGGCTAGCTGGCACGCCTGCTCCGGGGAGTTCTGGATCTCGTAGTAGAAGACGGAGAAGTTGAGGGCCAGTCCAAGGCGGATGGGATGCGTAGGCGCCATGTTCTTGGCGATGTCGAACGCCTCCTTGTAGGCGGCCTCGGAGGCACTGACAGCAGTGGCGCGCTTATCTCCGGTACCCACTTCGGCCAGATAGCGCTGATAGTCGCCCTTCATCTTCAGGTAGAAGACTTTACTCTCCAGTTGGCTTTCGTCACAGCTCTTGATGAGGTAGCTGTCGAGCAGCGAGAGAACGTCCTGGCACACGCCCTCCAGCTCCTTCTCGATGGTCTCGCGGTAGGCGCGCACCAGCTCCAGCTTCTTCTCGCTGCCATCCTGCGCCGCAGTCTTCTGCTCAATGCTGGAGGTGACGCGCCATGACGAGCGCCGTGCGCCCACCACATTCTTATACGCCACTGAGAGCAGGTTGCGGTCCTCGTTCGACAGCGGCTCATTCAGCTCGGTCACCTGAGGGAAGGAAAGGAAAAGGGGCTGAATGTGAGACGTGGCCTATAAATAAAGTACATGTACACGTGCAACCTTAGAGTTCTGGTCTTTATCTTTTTTTTTGTTGTTGTTGTATGCCTGCCTGTTTTTCATCGCATCCGTCTACACATTTCCCTTTCTGGTTCATCTCAGTTCTTCTATGCATCTCTCTTTGTCTGCTAGTCATCTATTTATCTACAGGTGACCTTTCATGTTTCTAGCACCCCTCGCTCACATGAGCAAGCGATTAGGTATGAATCGACAAAATGACAAATTCATATAACTGCCTTCAACGATTTCATGAATCCTGCTCCAACATTTCCTTCAGTTCACCACTAGGGGCACTCTTGTCAGTATAGTAACTAAGAACAATAAAATAAGACAAATTTAAAATTTTTTCATTTCCCTGAATTCCTCCCAAAATTAGAAATATTTAGAAAAGAATTAGGAATTTTTTTTAGAACACTTAAAAAAAAAATAATAAAAAAAAGCTTTAAACAAATAGATCTAATTAGCCTACAAGTGTGGTTTAGGTTAATTAGCCAAATCCTATCCATGTTCTGTTTGAGAACCTCTGGAGTAGATTTTGATTTAAATGCATTTTAATCAGTATTGTTTATCTTTTTTTTTCTACAGTTAATCAACTAAATCATCACGGTATTCTGACAATAAATGATCCAGCAATTAAGCTAGTATGAATTCAAACAATAAATCTTTACATGGATTAGCAAGTTATTTAATTTGTGCTTATCTAGCTTTAATACATCTACTTACAAATGAATAATAATTAAATTTTAATTAATAAAATGTATTTAATATTTTTAAATGTATAATTAGAGGTGGTGCTCACTTATAATTTGCTCCTGTGTGGCAGGAGCAAATTATAAGTGAAGTTTGTTATGGAAATCTGAGGAAAAAAAATCTGTAATTTCTAAAAATGTGTTCTTATAGAATTGCAATGCAAATGGAATCGGGCTCCTGAATATCATGATAATATCGTAACGAGTCGTCCCTCATGATAACCCCTCGATATCTATCTATATATCTCAGCATCTGTATCATTACATTAGGGTCTGGATGACCCCTGAACCCTGATAATTTTCAGTTACCTCAATGCAGCAGTGTATAAAACCGACAGAAGGTTATCCCGGAGAAAAAGGAAGACGTGATCGTGTGTCAGTGAGCTGACTGCAAGATTTAAATGCGACAAGGTGTTTCTGATGCAACATCACGTTTATTCGCACATTAAAACCATCACTACTTCTGTGTTTCCATTTAGGACGAGTCTCTCTATTTACACAGCATTTTTGTGCTGCAGTCGTAATCACGATACAGCAATTTGTGCAGTGTAATTCTCCTTATTGGCTGTGATCTTAGTCTCATTTGCCCACAGGAGGCCAACGGATGTGTCAAGGATCATTTTCTCAAGTCAAATTCAGCACAAAACGTATTAAGAAATACACTAATATTGTTAACATTAGATAGATTATAGTCCAGTTAAATAAATATATAATTATTTTGATTATATATAGTACATGCCGACGTTTTAATTCTGATTTCATCATCGTCCCGACCTTGTGTCCAATGTCAGGGGAGCGTCTGCACACTTGGTGCATCAGGATGAGATTACACCATCAAAAAAAAAAAAAAGAAAGAAAAAGAAAAATCTATACATTTTAAAATCTGACTTTAAGACAGACATCACTAAGGACTGTAGATCATATCATAGGCTTTGGGCATTCTTTTGTGCAATTTGATTTACTGCTGAGGGACGGATGCTTACGACTCTTCATCATCGCTCAGCTGACCAAGAGCCCAAGAAAATACCTTAATTGTTAATAGATAAAATGCCAAAAAACAAACAAAAATAGATTAGAAAATTTAATTGCATACTAATAATACAGTGACACTATGATGTCAATTGTTTTTTTTAAATCTATAATTCATAGAAACAAAGCATTATATATATATAAAAGACATTTTATAATCCTACATTTTCTATCACAAAGAGATGCTCCAGCAGTGACAAAAGACAAGGTTGCCAGATTGAACCAATTTCATTTTTTATTTCAAAGTATTTTCACCTTTCACCCATCATTTTAATGTCTTTCTTCTAATCGAATTTTTTTCTAAAACGTTTACCTGCACTATTTAACTAAACTCCTCGGGTATAATTTTATCCTAATCCACAGTACAAATTATACGAATCTGGCAACCCGCGATACAGAAGCAGCAGCGGTGGTTTATGAGCTGCTGCATGGAATTACACCGCATGATGACGGTGACAGGTTTGATGCTCGCACACACAAGGATCAAACATCCCGTACTGCAATTCTGAAAATAAAAACGTTAAAAATATCACACAATTATTCCAGAGTCTGTGTCTCTCACCAGCTTCATGGCGGCGGCCATGTCATCGTAGCGCTCCGCCTGTTCGGCCAGCCGAGCCCTCTGGATGAGCTGCTCTCTGTCTGCCATCTTTCACCGCTTGTCCGTTTTAGATATTATATATTATATATAAATCTGGTCAACACAAGTTTGTCTCTTTATTCCTACTCTTTTATTCAGCCGTTCTCTCTCTCTCTCTCAGCTGCAGCGTCCTGCTGTCAATCCTGCTCACACAAGGGCTGGGAAAGGGGGCGGGGTCTGAGCTCGGTCTATTTCAAGGGTGACGTCATGCACTAAAAATAGCCAGGACGGAGGATCAGGATTGCGCATGCGCAGTGGTGCTGCCGTTGCAGCGTTCAGGCGGATGTGCTGTAGTAGTAAATTGATGCTGTTCTGAATGCAGTGTGTGTGTTTCTGTCTTTCTTTCCTTCATTTCCCTTCACATCACTACACTGTATGAACAGTAAACTGGCTGTGTACTTTTATGACGATATTACTTTCCAAACAGAGTTTTTTTTTTCTTTTCTTACACTGATAGTATTCCTACAATAGAGAAATGAATATACTTCACCAATTTACATGAACAATACAAAATATGTTAATATAATCATGAGTTCATCATGCAGGGGACAAATGATCCACCAAATGCTACCAGGTGGTATCAAAAAGTTTCGAGACGTCAACTGATAGCAGCACAAGGCTGCACACACAGTCACTGGTGGCGCCATCCTCCATAAGTCAGTGTGCCAAAAGACATCATCGGGAAGATCTTCGAGTTCAACCCCTGGAAATGTTGAAACCAGTCGGAAACTTTGGAGAACCAACAACATCCACAACATTGCTGCTGTTGTCGGTGTGTCATACGGACAGTCCAGGCAATCTTCACGTGTGATTTTAACATGACGTGTTGCTGAACATGAAGTTTGCCCCCAGGCTGCTGACCCAGGAGCAGAAGGAACATTGCGTCAATGTCTGCCAAGAACTCAGTCAGCATGCTGTGGATCATTACCAGTGACGAAACTTGGGTGTATGGGTACGACCATGAGACAATGTATGTCTTCACAGTGGAAGAGTCCATCATCTCCATAACTGAAAAAAGCAAGGCAGGTCCACAGCTCGACGTCAACATTCGTGGCATTGTGCATTGAGAAGAGGCCAGGCCATCAATAGCGAATTCTACTGCCAAGTTTTAAGGCGTCTGAGGAAGGACATGCGGCATAAGTGACCGGATCTATGGCACGCGAATCTCAAAACCTTTTGATACCTCCTCGCATAAACCTAAATGTAAAGTTTGTGCTCCCGAGTGGCGCAGTGGTAAAGCGCTCGCCCTATCATCTTGAGATCGTGAGTTCGACTCTCGGGTGATGCTGTAACCTCTCGTAGCCGGAGGTCTTGAGAGAGCTGATTGGCCAAGCTCTCCCAGAGGGGAGGGATGAGAGGTACTTAGTGATCTCACATTAATCACGGCTCTACAGCCAATCAGGTGCGTCTGTGAGCTCATGCAAGCGGAAGGAGCGGATAGCGCTGTCCTCCGAGTGTGGCCCCCAACGGTACGTGAGCGAGCAGTTCGGAAAGATGCGGTTGGCTGGCGTCATGTGGTTCGGAGTTTGTGACTGTGTTCATTCCCCAAACTGTTACCACAAAGTTTGGACATCACTGTATAAAAGCAGGACTACAATTTCCATTTGTCTGAACCAAGAGGCCCAGACCTGTTCCAGCACATTGCTTATGTACACAAAGCAAGCTCCATGATGATGTTTTGTGGTAAGGTTGATTAAATTGGAAGAACTCAAATGTACTGCACAGATCCCTGAACACCTCCGGGGTGAATTGGACTCTTCTCCACATCCCTGTATCGCTGCCTGACCTCACGAATGCCCTTGTAGCTGAATGAACAGCAAAGAGCTGGTCTAAATCTGTAACCAGATATTTAATGTTCAATATTAAGTTAATACAATGGAAATGATGGACATTTTGCCATATGGTGGACCTTATGTCCACTTTGCTGGGCTTGAATTCATTCTTCAGTAAGCGCATTATTCTAGCCAGGAGTCTATTCCAAGAAGAGCAGCAAGGCAAGAGATTTCATCCCATATGGGAGGCCAGTAGTTCAACTCCACACATACATTCAGACCTAGGGGCAAATCGCAATGTCCTAACCACCTTGTGTAAAGAGGAAATGAGGAAATATTAAGTGGGCGGTGTACATTTTTAACACGGTGATGTCATGAGTGGATCCAGAACGTTTTTAAACACATAAACAGCAGCACTCCATCTTTGAGAGATTTCTCTTTTTTTTTTTGTCTCAAAAGGTTCCTTTGGTTAGCAATGTCGCCTCGCGCCTCCAGGGCTCTTTGCATGTTCCATGTAGGAACCATGTAGCATGTTCTTGCTTTTATTGTATTTTTGTCTCTGATCAAAAAATGCACGAACTCCTCCTATATGAGTGAATAAAATATACAGAGACTATTGAAGAACGAAAACAGCATTAGGTTAAAATAACTACATTTCATGCTTTCTACTGTACATCACTCTGTATCTGTGCTTCTCCCATCCTGAGGCAATGCAGTTACTTGTGCGGACACTGAAAACTCCAAACATGTTGACTTAGTCCTTTATTTCGTCTCTTGCCTCATCTGTTAAATTAAAGCACCGATCAGGGCTTTTTATAAATACAGTGCGACAACACAAGTCCGTCTTCGAACCCTCTGGAGTGTGTCTCTCTCAGGGGGCGCTGGAGTTCATTTTCTCCACACAGTTCTCCCAGAAGCTCATGAGCCGGTTGTCCTTGTTGGAGCAGAAGTCTGTGAAGTCTCGGAGGAGACGCTCGGCGAGCTTTTCGTCTCCCAGGACGCCGGTGCGCCACGCTTTGGTCAGCATGGTGTTGTAGGCCCAGTTATAACCGACCCGCTCTTCGGGGCCAAACAGACCCTGACTGGCTGAGGAGGCGGAGTTGCGGCGGCGCCTCTGCTGACCGCCCTGGTACTTCCTCTTCGAGTAGGGCAGCTGCATGAACACGGTGCCTGAACAAACAGGAAGAGATTATTTAACAAATGTGACATACAGTATCAGAGACCAGGCAGAAAAGTGACTTGGAAGAACTTGGTACTGTACATACTGTTTCCATTCCATTCCCAAATGAACTCGATAAATACATTTATTAGCTAAATCACTGGAAGGATTAAAGCATCAAAGTGCTGTTCAGTCAGACATGTTGTTAGACCAGAAATCCAGCTAACATAATGTTCACAATGTCCACTAAGAGACCCAAAACATCCCCGGATTCAAAGTTGTACTTGTGCATTTTGCGATTTTAAAGCACAAGCTTTGGGTTTTCTCTACAACTTTCCATCTTTAGTGTGATTGATGTCATGACTGTTTTACTAAACATTTAAAATCACTTACTTATTATATTAATCTTGAAGACCCAGAAAACATGTATAAACTCAACACAGTGCTTTTGCTACAACAATACTTAATAAAAACCTGGATTAGGGCACAAATATATGAAGTGAGACATGATGTCATTTGGTATAAGTTGCAGAGGTGACAGTGTGACATGACACACTGGACATAGTATTAATTTTACTACGTAAATTTCTTGCTGTAATTTCTGACTTGAACAAGTAACACTCCGAATTAGCGCGCCATGAACAACGAGACATCGTCCAGGAGCCAGACTGCTGAACAGACAGCTTTACTCTTGGCGATAAATCAGCGCGCTTCACGTCAAACCACAAGTGATCAGCCTGAAATTTGGGCCAGTTATAAAAAATAAATCAAATGAATTCCCCCGATTTTCTCCGTAATTTAGTCGTATCCAATTCCTCCCCGTCACTAGGGGGTGCCCACATTAAGGCCACTCAGTCGGGAGGGCCACAGACTATCATGTGTTTCCTCCGAACCACGTGACTGCAGCCGACCACATCTTTTCGACCTGCTCGCTCACGCACCGTTGGAGGCGGCGTAACACACTCGGAGGACAGCGCTATCCGCTCCTTCCGCTTGCGTGAGCTCACAGACACCCCTGATTGGCTGTAGAGCCGTGATTAATGTGGGAGCACGAGGTACCTCTCATCCCTCCCCTCTGACAGAGCTCGGCCAATCAGCTCTCTCTAGACCTCCGGCTGCGAGAGGTTACACCATCACCGAGGAATCGAACCAGCGATCTCCGGATGATGGGGCGAGCACTTTGAATTGAATGAATTTATAAACTGATTCAGGGTTACCATCAGGTCGAGTCCACACAGTGCCTCCCCGGCCTTTAACACTTTGAGCTTTTAAACATGAACGTCTTTATATTTTACCTGTGACGTGGATGTACTGTGGCTTGTTCTCCGCAGGGAAGCTGAAAGCCGAGGCTGAAAATTTATCCTGAACGAAGCCGAACCTGACAGACGGAGAAAGTCGTTTCAGTGCTAAACAAACAGAAACCACGTCGGTGCTTTAAACAGATTTGTCCCAGGTTACCTGTAAAGGATGGCTTCCTGGAAGAGCTGCATCCGGTCCCAGTACGTCTCTGGTTCGAACCCTGACGGAGACACAGTAATATCAGGATCATTAAGGCCAAAACACGTCACGGTTGAGGGCAAAAGTTGCGCACGACACTTTAACGAAAGCGTAGACAGAAAGCATATGAGAGCGTAATTCATGAGTCCGTCTCCAAACGCTTTTTACGTCTTACATCAAAAAAGTGTGTAATGATTTCGACCTTGCACACTGGTGGCTATAACGCCAGTCCGATCAAAGCTCCAGTGTAAACCTCTCACCGTCGAACAGGTTGTCGTTGGCATCTTTGAGCAGGCACTGGATGTTCAGGGGGATGAAGAGCTGAGCACGCAGCGGGTCTCCGTACAGATTTGAGGGCAAAGCGAGCGGCACCTCCAGCACCGGTACCAACAGGAAACCGCACGACGCCGCCTTCCTGTGCCAGCCTTGCACCTGACAGGACAACGTCACACACATTTTATACACGGACACGCAAACAGCTCGGTTTTAGAAAGGAGAGGAATCCGATCACTAACCATCTCGAAGAGCACCGCCGCTGTCACGGCCATCCAGTGCAGCTTGATCTCGAAGGCCGTGTTGGGCGAGAAAGTGCCGTGGTAGTAGCAGCTACACCACTCGGTACGATCGCTGCGGTTGTTCACGTCCACGTCCAGAGTGACCGTCTTCTGCTCCGGTACTGTAGCAGCTGAGATAATAAGAGAGTGAAGGCAAGAAAAAAAGGAAAAAGACAAAAAAGAAACGAGTGACGGTCAAAGGGGGACGGAAGAAGAGATGACAGAGAGAGAAAGAGAGAGAGAGAGATGGATATAAAGTGTGGCCAAGAGAAAAAAAAGTTCAAAGGCAGAAGGAGAACAAAGTGGGAGGATGGAGAAAAAGAAGGAGTGTGTGTGTGTGTGTGTGTGTGTGAGAGACATTATATGATGGATGACAAAAACATGAAACACCACCTGGTAATGAGGTAGCTATTTAGCTATTTAGCTTAACGAGCTGACTTGAAAGGAGTTTTAAGTGGGCGGGGTCGTGTGTGAGGTAATATGCACCTAGCAGGGCGGCGGCTTGGCTGCGTCCCCCGAAGCTGCGGCTGAACGAGCTGTGCCGGCTGGCGTACGAGGCGGGTCGGCTGGGCAGCCACGGCAGCAGGAAGGCCGGCAGGTCACACGCCCGACGCTCCTCCAGCGCCAGCGCCACCTCGAACCACTTCCTCTGGAACAGCGCAAAGTCGTCGAGCGCCGCCGTGGAGAGAGCACCGCTACACAGAGCTGAGGGGCGGGAGCGGGTGTCAGTAACGTAAAATTAAAAAAAAAAAAAATAGAAACAAGTAGAAAGAATTTTGGCACGTGACCCTGACGTGACACTCACCTTTCTCAGCGTCCTTGTCCACAATTCTGTAGAAGCAGAAGCCGTAGACGAACGTGTGCATGGCCTCACCGGACGCGTGTGCGATCAGGCCTTCGTCAAGCATTTTCTAAGGAAACAGTAGTACAGAGAGAGAGAGAGAGAGAGAGAGAGAGAGAGAGAGAGTAGTACACCGCTTTCGTACCTAGTCTCTGGTGATCTGTTTTATTAAATCCTAATCAGACCTACGAGTTCTTACTGCGTACCTGCATGATCTCTACAGCGATGCCCTGCGTGGCCACGTTCTCCACCGTGTTCATCAGCCAGTGCACCACCTCAGCGCTGATGAAGCAGTTAGGGGGCAAACCCTTCTGCTCAGGCAGCAGCTGCACCCCTGTACTGCATACACACGTCGCGTACGTACGTCACGTCATCAATGCAATATTAATAGAAAGACCACCTAGTGGTGTTAGTGCGCTTACTTCGGTTGTTTGATGGCCTCCAGTATCTCCAGCATGGTGGAGGAGGACGGCAGGACGCCCTGCTGAGCCCTAAGTGGAGAAGAACATCATCAGAACATCATGAACACTTTTTGTGACGGTAAAACAGTCGAAAATGATTAAAAGTCCTTTATTAGCGAAAGTAGGTCTGTAAAGTACACAAATCCTGTACTTAAAGGTACAGTAAAGGTAGAGATTCCCTCTGGTAAATATTACTCAAGTAAAAGTAGAAGTACACTATTTACTTGCGCACTTGAGTAAAAGTACAGAAGTGCTTACCTTCAAATTTACTTAAGTATCAAAATTACAGGGCTTGTATTGCAAGTGTGTGTCTCAAAGGAAAGACAAGTCATGTAATTATTAATTATATTTTATACTGCACACCTCTGCCGTTATGTAACGCAACTCCATGCAGAAACGTGGTGAAGTAAAAGTAGAGATATTTGCTGTACTTGATTGGAGTAAAAGTAAAAAGTATCCTCTAATAAATCTACTCGAGTAAAGTAGAAATACGTGAAATATTTATTATTAAAATACAGTAATGAAATAAGTGTACTCGCTTATCCCTGGTTCTTAGAGACCAAATAAATCTTTTAAACTATGTATCTATTTACTTATATATACGACGTCTGGATTTACCCCGGTTCAGGCCCTGAAGCACCAGTCTCTGAAGCTCCGCCCACCACCATCTTGTCATTCGGGAGGTTCCCTGGTTTCTCTGTTGCCCCAGAATCAGCAGGATTGGCTGCAGGAGGCTCAGTGGGCATCTTCAGGACGTTAACACAGAGTTAATTATTTTTTAATAAACGGTAGTTATACATCTACATCAAACATCCCCCGTTACATCTACTGACATGCAAAGAATCTGAATCTACAGGTTTTAATATGGAGAAAATAAATAAATGAGGACATGCAGGTTAGGGCTGGATGATGCGACCATATCATGAGGACTTTAATCTCTATACACCTTCTTCAATAGACATATTGCAGATATCGTGATATCTCTTTAGAGAATGAATTCAGAATTAGTACAAGCCATTTAGTTTTGAAAGCCTTTTATAAAACACGATCATATCACTACACTGAAGCTGCTCTACGGGCTGATGGTCAGGTTAATCCCGTACTCACCCACTTTATGATGATGGTTTTTTTTTTTTTTCATTTGAAAGCCGTTCAGAGACACACACACACACACACACACACACACACGAGCATGAAAGACGAACACGGACAACAAAGTAGTCATGCTTAATTCGTGCAAGGAGGAAACGAGAGCCCGAGGACATAACTGACCTGAGAGTGAGACAGGTAGGACGAGCGAGGGCTACGAATAAAATCCAAAATGAACGCAGCGTCCTGTCAGCATACAGGAGAAAGAAAAGAGCAAGAGAGACAGAAGAACCCGGGAAGGTGAAGGTGAACGCTCGGCAGGAAACCCTGCAGGACTTCAGCACTGAACACTTTCAATTCCGCATCCATACGTTCAATAAAAGGGTTTATGTCACCATTTAATAATTCCTCATAAAGGCTCAATTAATGCAAAAATAAATTGTTAATGATGTTATTAGTTAATCCTGTTATAAATCCTTATTCTTTTCTATCTAGATTGAAGTGAACTATTCATATCATGTTATAATGCATTCATAAGGCACTGCACATTATTTATGAAAATGCATTACACTTTATGTATTATAATTCAATGAGGGGCGTTCAAGTCAAACCGGGACTTTTGATTGCACTTATCCCAGTGCTTCACTAGTGCTTGGATAACATCGAGGTAGAAAGTTCTCTCAGTACGCAAACGCCTGATTCACATCTAAAACACCGGCCTCCCAGGAACTCCTTTAATGCTCCTTTCCATTAATGGTAAAATCAGCCTGGTTCGATCATCAAAGGCGTTCTGTTTTTTGTTTTTTTCAACCAAATTCTCACCAACACCACTTATTATTATTATTAGTAGTAGTAGTATTATCAGTCAGAACTAAAAACCTCAACAGCGCTATAGGACAAAAGTTACCAGATTAGTTCATTAAGCTTTATGGGTCCGTGCTGGGTTTCGTTTCCGCCTGCTCGCGTTCACCTGGTTTAGTTAATAAGCAGAACGTAAACTGTGCAGTTCTGATTTCCTGCTGTTTAAAGATTTAACGGTTAAAAAAATAAATAAAAATCAACGGAGAGAAAAAGCACAAATCACCAAACCACCAAACAGGTGCGCGCACACACACACACACACACACACACACATTGAATCATCAACATGTGACATGATTTAAGACAAAAGGGCTTCAGAAATGTGAAGAGATCTTTAAAAAAAAAACTCTGCTACACATAGCAATAATAAGAGGAAATGAGACACCGCTGTGGGGGAGGTGAGGTGGGGTGCGGTACAGGGAGGAGTTAATAACAATTTTCTAAAATAGTTTTAGACACTCTAAAATGAGTCCCTTGTGTGCGCGTGTGTGTGTGTGTGCACATAAAACTAAAAAGTTAGATTAGTTAGATCCCCCCCCCCATTGTGACCTCATATAAGAACACCCTCCCCCTCCCCCTCTTGCTACTGTACTGTTTAGTTATGATGTCATTTCTGTAGGGGCGTGGCTCAGCAGTAGCTCATTTACATAGACACTGGAGAAAGAGTGAAATAATCTTTGATCTGAGCGCTGACTAAGCTGGAGCATTAACACACATTTGTTAACTTGTTAAAGAAACAGTAAAACATGAGACCTTTAAACAAATATAAGGCTGCTTAAAAGAAAAAAAAAAAGTAAAAAAAAAATTAAAAAAAGCAGGGGTCTCTGGAGTCACTTCCAGAAATCCAGACAGAAGATCGAGAGGAATAGAACACAGACGAACGTGTAAAGACGCGTGTGTGTGTGTGTGTGTGTGTGTGTGTGTTTCACTCCAACGTGATCCTTAGGGTCATGTTGGAGTGAAACACACACACGCATGTACACGGCTCTCTTCACATTTAAAACAGTCTGTCACCTTTCTAGGGCTGTCAACGTAGGGAGTTGCCATGGCAACACCAGCAGCAGCATCGTTGAGTGAGGTGTTGGTTTTAACCACCGCATGCTGAGAGGCAGCCTGCTGCTCCTCCAGAGTCCTGCGGAGGGAAATAAAGTGTGTGAGCGTATATGTGTGTGTGTGTGTGTGTGTGTGTGTGTGTGTGTTTCACTTCAACATGACCCTAACGATGCGCTTTTGATTAAGGAAATGAATTTATGTTGCGTTAAAGGTGCAGTGAGCGAGACTCAGTTTAGACTTTTCCATCAGACTTCAGACTTGATGCCATCACTATGGCAACATGCGGACTAGGACTTACTTGTGAGTCTGATCCAGTTCGAGCAGTGTAGTGAGAGCTGAAGCGCCTTTCTTTCCCAGCGGGGGCGCTAGAGGCTCTGGGGTGTAAGAGGAGATCGGAGACGTCACCTGGATCCCCTTGATGGCCGCACCTTTCTGTCAACAACAAGGGCAAAGAGACCTTCTACGTTAGACCCTCTGTGCCTGTGAAGGAGGCGTGGCCTCTACGCCGTCAGAAGGCGTGGCCTCAACATCCCCCACCCGCCTCCTCGTCCACTCACCCGGATGATCCGATCCGATCGATGTCGCCTCCGGATTCTGTTCAGCCCCTCCAGGAAGCGTATGAAGCCATCGAGCAGAGCCCCGTCTCCGGTCCCCGCCGCCGCCCCCGGGCCCTCCCCGTACACGTCCCAGTGGCCCTCGCCGTCCGCGACACGCCTGGCCCCGCCCGCTGGGAGCAACAGGAAGCGGGTGCGCCAGAACTTCAGCGAGTCGATGAGGCTGTGGAGAAGAGCGAGTGGTGAACGTCATGACCGGGTGTGTCGTAGGACAGAGGAACCCGTGAGCTCTGGGACACGACCCACCTGAAGTCCTCCGAGCCGGCTGAGCAGATGTACTGGTCCAGGTAGTTCCACTTGTACTCCTCCAGTCTCTCGTGACTGAACTCCACCCAGCAGGGGACAAAATGGCCGTCGGCATGAGGGGGGCAGAGACTGTAGCTGTACTGGATCTGAGTCGACTCATACGGATACCTACAGGCCACACACACACACACACACACACACACACACACACACACACACACAGTGTATGCATTTAAAGTGTGTGTTTTATGGTTATGGATTGTGTATGTATATATATATATATATATATATAGAGAGAGAGAGAGAGAGAGTGTGTGTGTGTGAGTGAGAGAGAGAGAGAGAGAGAGAGGGAGGGAGAGACTGACTTGGGCAGGTAGCGTGTGACGGTGATGATTTTGTCTTTCAGACAGACTTTGTGGAAAGTTCGTCCCATGCTGAGCCAAAACAGACACTCCTCTTCCTCAGCCTTCCTCCGAGACACCAGACCTGACAGTCAGACAGAAAGTTTATATATATATATATATATATATATACACATATATAAACATACTTTTATTTTGTTCACACTAAAAGTAAATGTATCTAATTCAGATTTTAAACTATGGTGCAACACTCAGCAATACAGGAGCAACGAACTCAGGAGTTTACAGAGAGAAAAACTGTGAGAGACAAAAGCAGGAGCAAAGAAATGCAGGAAAAAAAAAAGAGGAAGAGAAAGAGACGGAAAAAGGATTAGAGAGAGAGAGAGAGAGAGAGAGATTTTTGTTGTTTATTATTTTTGGTTGTTGTTTACTAATTTTGATTGTTGTTGTTATTGTTTATTATACCTATTGTAATGCAGATAGACATTACTTATAATGTAATTAACCATCTATAACTGCTTTTGCACTGATGAACTGAACTGAGAGAGAGAGAGAGAGAGAGAGAGAGAGAGAGAGAGAGAGAAAGAGAGAGAGAGAGACAGACAGATCTTGCAGGTGATGCAAGAGAAATAGACAGAAGGAGAGAGCGAGATCAAAGGAAAGGAAAAGGCAGAGGAAAAGAGAAACGAGAGAGAGGGGGACAGTGGGAGAGTGAGAGAGAGAGAAAAAAAAAAGAGATGCAGGAGATACTGAGGGACAGAGAGACTGTAGGATTGAGAGAGAGAGAGAGAGAGAGAGAGAGAGAGAGAGAGAGAGAGAAAGAGAGGGGGGGATTAAAGAGTGACGACACTGTCGTGGTCGGACTGATCACCAACAATGATGAGTCGGCCTACCTAGAGGAGATTGGAAATCTGGAGAACTGGTGCCAGAG
>JAQQZS010000009.1:23911666-23935822 GCA_030068045.1 Platyallabes tihoni | reverse complement strand
GTTTACCATCCACGCTACATTGGGCTAACCGCTAAAGCTACGTCTTCTGGTCAACCGAGGTTAGTTCATTTCTGACAATGGAGGACAAATCTGAAGCCGTCACAAAAATATATGACTTACTTGGTGTTTTCCAGCGTCTTAATGTCCGTCATGTCGAACACCGTGACGATCACTGTGAACAAAACACAGAACTGATGTCGGTTATGTCGAGGTGTCGAGTGTGTATCAGATATGTGTGTGTGTGTGTGTGTGTGATGAGGATGGTACCCTGAGCTCCTCGGTAATACGCCGCAGCAATGCATTTAAACTTCTCCTGGCCGGCGGTGTCCCAGCTACAGGGTGAAGAAAGTATTTACACCACTGTGTTTATTCAGCTGAACAAGTCGGAGCGAAAAGAAGGAAACGACACTGAAGTGTGTGACAGAACCAAACACATACGACTGGAACAGATCTAGAGTTTCCCATAGACTAGAGAAAACATGCATTTGATTAAAAAAAAAATGTCCTTTAGTTATTTGTCGAGTTCACTTCCTGTTATAACAATATCAGACAATATCAAAGTCATCAACTGATACGATATTATCACGATACATGGATGCTAATTCTATTAATATTGCAATTTTGTAAGTATTTTATAAATATCTCAATTCGATATTTTGTTTTCTAATTTTGTTATCATTTTAAGGCCTTGAACCTTTAAAAAATGTAAAGGTGTCATAACTCATAGGTTTTATTCCTTAACTTATATATACAACAGCTTCATAACTGAATTAAACATGACCAATTAATTGTAGCGCGTTCCTTACAGCATTAGTTTTCTTCAAAACAAGCACAGGATTTAAACAATACAACAAATTAAATGAAACAAAAAGCTACATCTTTACTGAGCAGCGATTAAGTCCAAGGCTGATCATCAGTCACTGGCTGATCGACTGGTGCATCTCTATTGTATCTCTATTGTATCTCTATTGTAAATGTAATAAAACATCTTGGAGTCAGTGTGGCGATACGTGAATCAGCACACAAAAGAATCGCGTTTCATAAGTGAATCGATCTTCATCTCCAGCACTTCATGATCATGTGCTAAACTGAAAGATTTGACCACTTTAACCATTTAAAGTGACACATTTGATGTGATTTTCCTTAAAATCCTAGTAGATACCGTAATAACAGACTCTCTGTTTAATGTTAAATGTTTTTACACAACCTTAAATTTTACCGAATGCATTTTATTATCAAATCTTTCAGCTCAAAATCTTTCATACGATGGTAATGAAGCGAAAAAAACGAAACAAATTGGGAACAATTTTAACCCTTTCAACTAACCCAATTCTAGAAATTGCAAATTGCCATTCTCCACTTTTTTCATTTATTTATCTATTTATTTATTTCGTTTTAAAAATGTGTCTAAACGTCAGGTTTTCAGTCAGTACAAAAGGATCTAAATTAAATCTAGTGATGGGAAGTTTGAGTCATTTTAGTGACTCGTTTTTTTTTTTTTAATCTCGTTCATCAAAATGAACGTCATTCAGTTCATTTCGCTCTTTTGAATAGAAATAAAATAAAATGTTACATTTTTAGTAAACAGACCCCCAACCCGTCTACATACACACATTTTAGCTATAGTTCAGTAATTCAAATATTACAATGCAGCTAAGGACATATAATAAACAGAATGAGCAGCTCACCTCTTATTCCTTCTGGTCCAATTCGTTCGTTCTTTTGTCACGTGACACTCATAGACGCTGTGCAGTGCATTTCACAGGAAACAGGATTGAGCGGGTCTTCTCATGAGTCTCCTAGTCTGAGTCGTTATTTCTTTGGAATCTATTGCACTGCATAGCGTCTATGGGAGTCACATGACAAAAGAACGAACGATTTGGACCAAAAGATTCAAAGGTAACCACTCATTTCTGTTTCCTGTATATAACCCACGGAGGCTGTGCGATGCTTTACGCATGCGCGCCCAATAGAAAATGAACGAATCACTCTCTGAGACGACTCGTTCATCTGAGTCACGTTAAAGATTTGTTCAAAAAAAACGAATCGTTCATGAACGAGCCATCACTCATTGGATCCAGCTCTACAGTACATTAGCAGTATAAACATACAGCATCATCACTCTCCATGTGATGAAGAAGCAGCACTCACATCTGAAGGGAGAACGGAAGCCCGGACAGTTCGAACCTCTCAATTTCAAAGTCGACCCCGATGGTGGCCTTGTAGTCGCGATCGAAAGCATCTTTACAGAACCTGGAGCGCAAGACCGTCTCGGATTATAATCCAGAAAACACTGTAATGTCTCATGAGCTTTCTCCGATTTCTCATTAGATGTCTTCATCGGTGTTCATGTTCACGTACCTGTTAATTAAGCAGGTCTTCCCTACGTTCAGGTCTCCAACCACGACAACTTTCGACATCTTCAGTCGGTCCAGACTGAAACAGTTACACAGGAAATGAGAGATTAAGAGTTTATTTAAACCACAGATGCCCTTTAAATGAGTTCGAATATTTTCAGCTGATGTCAAAACTAAATTAAAGTCTACAGTTAAATCAATACCTAGAGTGTATATTAATTTAAAAATATCTGTTCATGTTTTTTTTTGAAAAAGACATCTGATGATTATTATTATTATTATTATTATTATTATTATTAACGCTGCTCACTAATAAAAGTCATTGTTATTTAAGAAAACAGTAGGAGCGTTTTGACATTAGGCACAATTGGTTTGTACCGTGCCGAGGAACGACTGCCTCATCCCCATATACATACATATACGTGTAACACTAATATGAGGGGCGTTTGAGTCAAGCCGGGACTTGTGATGACATTTCTGTCATTTCACTCTATAAGATTGTGACCAGACTTTGTCCACTGCATAAAAACAACAGTGAGGCGGTTTGTCTTGGCGTGACACAGGAAGTGATGCGTGTGTCTGCCGCCGCACTCGCTAAAACAAACATCTGAGGGCATAAATCAACATGATGACAAGAGGCGGCTCTCACCCCTGCTGCCTGGAGACCCGGTCTTTAAAAGCCAGTTTAGCTTTAGCGCTCCAGTCTTTCTTTATCTGCAGACATGCTTGTGGGTTGTAACACTGCCACACACACACACACACACACACACACACATATATAATAGACATTCAGTCAAAAAATCATTCAGTTTAGAGAGCAAAATGCATAGACGCACATATTTAATATTATATTCGATGTTAATTTGTAAATGTGATAAAAAAATTTAACAACATATAAGTCTGTTATTAATAGAGTCTTTACTTAATACAAAAAAAAACATCCTGAACAGGGCGCCAATCCATCGCGGGGCAATTTGGGAACAGCAATTAATCTAATCTGCATGTGTTTGATCCGTAGGAGGAAACCGGGGGTACCTGGAGGAAGCGCAGGGAGAACATGCGAACTCCATGTACACAGACCCGAGGCGGGAATCAAACCCTCAACCCTCGAGGTGTGAGAACACAGTGTCAACCCCCCAATTATGATTCCAAAACAAATTACTTTCATTCTAACGCCTGGTTTAAGTGCTAAGATTCTGTGCTGGTGAATCCGGCTCTGATGCTTCACCTTGGGAAACGTGGATATGATCCTGTTCCTGCTGACAGGAGGAGCGAACTGCATTCTGCTGTCTCACAGCAGACTCGAGTCTCACCTGCGGAGGAAACACGGGACACGTTTATTACAGACGCAGTACAGCAGCGATAACGCATCGATCATCCTCTCCATTACACAGTGTCGCTTTATGACCCGTTGTGGTTGACTGTAATCACACTGCAACAGTGGAAACGTTAGTTCAGCACAGCACAGTGTGTTTCTTTGCCTTCTCAGCTGTTTGCTAGGAGACGAAACCCGACTCTGGCACCTGGAATGCGTGAACTGATAGGCGCTGAAGTGTTTATGATGGAAGTAGCCATGAAGACTCGTTGGTTATAGATTAAAGTCTGAGTGAGGACATTATTTTCATCATTTTAGAAGATTTATTGCATTTGAGATGATTTAAAGCTTCTTCCTGTCCTGCAGAAACATCAAACCTGGGGTGATAGAGCCTTCTGTATCGCAGCCCTTACCCTCTGGAAGTCTCTTCAAAGAAATCGTGAAATCGTTCTGGCACCAATGCCAGCTTAAAAAAAATGAAGAATTCAAAACGTATCTTTTTTTTCTAGCCTGTTTTAAATCATGTGAAGTACTTTGCAAATGTCTCATCACATTTCATCACATTTAGCTTCAAAAGGTTCATACTTGTCAAATTCTTGTATTTTTTTTTACGTAATCTTCATTAATAGTTGTCCAGGTTTTCTGTTTTCAGGTTTTCAGTCCAGTCCCTGTACCGGAGCAGAATGTTATTTTTTGTTTGCCACACAGTGATCTATGAATCATTCAAGCATAAAAACACATCTAACTTAAGGCATGACCCAATGAGAAACAGGTGCAGGTGATGACAGGTGATCAGGCCGGTGATTAGTTTACTGCTGATGCTGAACACTGAGTGGCTGGAACAGACGAGAGGGGAAATGAGGTCGCTGCTGAGGTTATAAAATTATCGACCAATTCATCTTAACTGTATCTTTGGCCTGTTGCAGTAAAACATTTGTTCCCATTTGTTTCATTCAATCATTAATTTATTATACAAGAGAGAGTCAAAAATTATCTGCACTCTGGCTGTACAATTTATTTGAATCATTTTTCATCAAAATCTCCTTGCTTCTCAATACACATTTATCTGTCAACAAGCTTTTGTATTCCCTCAATGAAAATGTTCACGTCTGATCTATGAGCCACGCATGATCTGCTCTCTTCACTTCTCTCCATCAAAAATGAACCTTCGTCCTCGTAGGGCTGCTTACAGGGAATCAAACAGGTGAAAGCCCGATGGAGCGAGATCAGGACTATAGGGAGGAGGAGCTTTAAGACCTCAAAACTAATGTTTTGTTGACAATGTGGGCAGAAGTGTCACAACGCACCTGGCCATCAGTCCTCTGCGTTTAATCTGAAGTTTAGGCTTAAGCTCTTCAATAGGCATCTCACTGTGACGAGCACTGTTGATTGTTGAACCGTTTTCCTGATGCTGTTCCAATACTTCTGGCCCTTGAGAATCCCACAAAAACTGTAAGCATTGATGAATTTTACAGCTGATGTTTTAACGTTTTCTCGGTTGGCGAATGAGGCTGTTTCCGTTCCAGACCCTGCCGTTTACTCTCTGGCTCGTAGTGATTAATCCGTGTCTCGCCACCAGTAATGATTCTCTTTAAGAAACTTTCACTTATTTTGCATTTTGCTCGCACCGCAGTTACAAATGAACTGATGTAGTGACTGACTGGGGAGACCGTAGTCTTGAGCAGAATGCACTGATAAGATATGAGGGGTGCCAATACTTTTGCACAATACAGTATCAATCAATCAATCAATGCTCAGTTCGTTCATACAAGAATACAAGATAATCTTTTTTTTATTTAAAATTAGTATTTAATAGACATTGTTAAGGCATTACTATTAATATATCCATCAGTGATAAAGTCGATCTGCCAGTGTGTGTATAAGTTTGTGAACCCCTGCCATCTAACAGACACTAAGATGAATCAGCAGCTCTGCACCCGTTTCCATGCAATAAATCTTGAACACATCATCCACTTCACAGCTACCCGGCGCTCTATACTCACCGCTCCCGGCGCGCTGTGCCGTTAATGACTCTTTTAACGCGGTTACGTTTCAATCATAAAGCCGTCCTGTCGCTGATCTGCCCTGTGCATCATCAGTCAACCCAAATCTCCATGGTAACAACTCCGCCTGAGAAATCACGTGACTCGTCCAACCCCGATAACAGCGGTGCGGGAGAAGTCACGTGACCGAACAAGAACTCCCGCGATACTTTAGGAACTGCAGAAATAATTATGTGTTTCTTCTTCTTGTTGTTGTTGTTGTGTTGTGGTGTTTTGTGGTGTGAATGTGAATGTGACTGTAGTGTAGAAACAAACAACAGAGCTTTACGTTTTAAAAACCGAGCTCTTAAATCTCAGCAGTTCTGAAGTATCGCGAGATCTCGTAAGGCAGGCTCTCTGGTGGTTGCCATGACGACACCGGATCACTGAAGGCGTCTTTTGTCCAAACACAAGGCTTAGCGTTACAAAAACTAAAATTAAAATAATTTTACCCAGTGTCCAAAATGTTTTTTTTTTTCCAGAAAAATACAACACAAAAACAAACAATACTTCTAATAATCCGCATTTTTTTTGGCTGCTATAATTTACCAAATTATTATGTATACAAATGTATTAAAACGAAAAAAAAAGCATTATGTAGATTATATTAACTCTAATATAGATTATCTAAAAAAAAAAGAAAAAAAAATACCAAATACATTATGCTGTTAGTTAAGTTTTATGTTGCGGTACAAGAAGTTTTGAGACTAGTTTTGTAACAAGCCAGCAGATGGCAGCACAAGGCTGCAGTCACAGTCACAAGGAGCTTCATAAGTCAGTGTGCCAAAAGACATTGTCATGTGTACATCTGTGCGCTGTGCAGCTGGTGTTATTCTGACCAGGTGCGTTACCACGTCTGCTATTTCATCATGGACAGCAAGTTAAAACAAAGAGCGTACGTGAAATTCTGCGTGAAACGTGATCCAGCAAGTTTAAGTCGTGCAGGGTTGTTTTAAGTGGCACGCATGGTTCAAAAGCGGAAAAGCATCACTGGAAGATGCGACACGAGATCAGGAAGACCTTTAACGAGTTAAATCCCCACTGATCTCTGATGATCGTCAGAGAACAATCCATAACATTGCTGCCGTTGTCAGTGTGTCATATGGAACAGTCTAGTCTATCCTTTCGTCTGATTTGAACATGCGGCCGTTTGGCTGCTGAGTTCGTCCCCAGTCTGCTGGCACAGGAGCAGAAGGAACATCGCGTCTTAATCTGCCAAGAACTCCGTCAGCGTGCTGTGAATGACCCGCCCTTCATGGCGAGGACATTCCCGTTTATGAACCTTGAGTGTATGGGCGCGGCCCTAAGACGAAGCAAGAGTCTTTACAGTGGAAGAGCCAGTCAACTGAAAAAGGTGAAGCAGGTGCGCAGCTCGACCGAGTGCATGTCGTTTGTCTTTTTTGACATTTACGGCATTGTGCATCGAGAATTTGTCCCCAGGGGCCAGACCGTCAAAAACCCACAAACACCAACAAAAACACTAAACACGCACCAATACATCAAACACCCACAAACCTGCACAAATACACCACTCAAAAAGACACCAAACATCAACAAACACCCAAAATGCACCAAAAATATGATAAACAATCTGATAAACACCTACAAAGATCTACAAATATACCAAACACCCACCAATACATCAAACAACCATATACGAAGACATCCACAAGCTCCCACAAATACACCAAGCATCCACAAACACCTTAAAAAAATCCATTAGCACAAATATACACAACAATAAACACAAACATTCTCAAAAGTCTTTAAATACATCAAATATTTAAACAGATGCTGCAAATATACACAGTATTTCCCAATACTCAACCCAATATTCAATAAACACAAACAAAATGATTATGGTTATTAAAATAAATGTAAAAAAAAAAAAAGGAAAAAGACTATTATTTTATTTAACTACCTTTTCTCCTTGTATGTAATGCATTGTACATTAATATAATTAATAGTATGGAATAGAAAAGAATAGAATAAAATGTAACATTTATTTAAAGACAAAATAAAAAATGAAAGTCATGTAGTGGATTTTAGCATAAAACAGGAGTGTACTTACATTTATTATCACTTAATCCTCACTTAATTACTTAAGCCTTAAAATATATTGATAATTAATTTAGCACCTGTCTATTAATTATAGAAGACTAACAATAATTGGATCTGTACAAACAGGCCTAAGGTTACAGCAGATGTGGTCGATGAAGCTAATGAACTCAGTTTCATACTGTACCTTTATGTGACAGTGACCTTGAAAAGAAGTTCACTAGATGGCAGCAGAAGGTACTTTTTAAAAGTGTGGACCACCGTCTACATCGCAGACTGCACACTTACATACTGTAGTATATACAGTAAAATACAATATTATCTATCTATCTTTAAATTGTCATAGGACATACAGTAGGACAGGGTCCTTGAAATGGCAATGACAGATTATGCAATACTGTCTGAAACACACAGACACACACAGCCGCACACACATAATTATGTATTTTATTACACTGTGCACCAGGTTTCCCATGGAGCTGCTGCTGCCTAATTTCTAAAACCATCTGTCAGTTTGAGGTTTCAAAGAGTGCATTCATTTCTATATGGTGCATGAACCTTTGGAAGTCTGTCAGAGAGAGAGAGAGAGAGAGAGATCCTGCCAGGGTTTGGACTGCACCTAAGCCAACTATCACTCTTCTAATGAGCACTCAAGTCAAATGTGCATGAAATAACCACAGCGAATGGGTGTGATTGCATTTTCTTTTAGATCAATAATGACAGATGCTTATTCTCTTGAATTTGCCCCTAATTGCCAGAGTCAGTGGCCTGCTCAGTGATTAGGATCGTACTCTGAAAAGATGTTTCACATAGGCAGATTCATGATTGTTGAAGCCTATACGTGTGCCAGGCTCTCGTCTGCTCTTGAAGGAAATGCTGAGTCTGGGAGTCGGCTGCACAGACAGGGAGTACACTCGGTCATAAAGCAAGCTGATTTGAACCTAGGGGTAAATTTAGGACTGTTGCTCCAAGCAACTGGTCGTAAATTGGATTCTCCTGAGATCAAGAATAAAACATCCGGCTAGCCAGGACCAGGAATAACGTCAAGGTCTGGAGCGTTTCTATGTTTAATCAGTGTGAACATGCTGTAAGCCAGCAGTGGTTGCTTTCTATCACACAGTTATTGACTCTCGCAGGGTCGAATTTCTTACTGAAAACTTTAGCAATGTTGACTGCGTTACTGTCTTGACTTCACTATTGACTGAAGACTTTACTGTTGCTGACTCACGTACAGTATTATTCACTGGATTATGATGACACGTTTTTGATGACAATGGCTTAAGCAATGCTGACTTTAGTACTGACTGAAATGATTCTGTTTCTGTTTAGAGATTCCACCTCGGATGCTGATCTGACACAAACGTGCGTTTACATCCTCGATGCATTTAATCAGGCCGTAACTTTTCAGACAGGCACGAAGTTGTCACACCTGCTGGGAAGCGCTTAATGGGATTACTGTCTATGTTTACACTTCCCATATTTTCCTGACAAATCCCGCCTACTGCGTTATGATTACGTGGTCGCACGAATTCGGGCCTCGTGTTCATGAAATACAAACCAATCAGTGAACCTTTCTCCATCAAACACGAGCTGGTTGATACAAATCCAAAGTAAAGACTGGGTAGAAAAGAGTTTTTCTCTATGATGTTTACCGATTAGGCATTGAAGCAAACTTACCCTCTGTGTTACACTCACAGGGGGCAAACATAAGCATTTATTCCAGCAAGAGTGGAACTATCAGATCAATATCACTAAGAGCTACTGTATGTTTCTGATGATGAAGAGGTGAAAATAATTAGTAACCACATGACTGTGAGTTGTGTATAGACTGTTTATGGATCCTGTTGATGTTCGTACTGTAGTTCATAGTGCTACGATATAAACAGTACTGTTCATGGAATAGGGAAGTAAGGCATCAGTGATAGACATCAAAGGAAGCATGGCTACTGAGGTCCTCACATGGATAGTAAGACAAGCATGTCTGTGTAAGAGAGAGAAAAATTTCCCCTCTGCCTGATTTCCTTGTTCCTATTTCATCACCGCTTGTGATAGTCACAAGGCCTCAACCCTGCTTGGCATTTTAATTCATTTATTTTTTTTATCGTCACTGTAAACAGCCATCCTCTTTCCCCTCGGAGAGGTTTCGGTTGTATATCAGTGCACACTGGGTCACCTTTACGATAGGGGAAATAGCAGAAGGTGGGTGGACCCGCATTCACCAATATACCTCTGCAGGATTAAGCTGGCAATGTCCATTTCCTGTGACTCAGACCATCTCTGGCGAGTCTTGTAATATTGCGGAAGGTGTTAAAGGCCAGATCAAACCAGGTAGTTTTAGTCATCTGATGCAGCAGAAAAGCAGTAAATCAACTCTCCTATTCTGAAGGCATTACACAGTCTGTAACATCGCAAGTCTTGTGGATCCTGAATAGAGAGGACAAACTTTATTTACATGATCAGATATTTATGATATAATGTTATGCTATGACATTTCTGGATCATCATGTCTTTTGGAGCATCAGCGTCCTATAAACGTCACATGTAACCTGCAAGAAAGGCGTTATTAATGAAACACATTGTGGATTCTCTAGGCTTTGTCTAAAACAGTAAATCCTTGAAAACATGGTAGAGTTGGGACCAATTCCCCAGCCAGGATCAGCATCAGTCTGACAACAGAGGAAGAAAATCTATCTAAAAAGAAAGAAAGGGGATTTGATATCTGAAAAAAAGAACAACATTGATCCAATCCTGTAACAAATGAAAATGATTGGAAATTACACAACATTATTGATTAACATAAAAAGAAACATGAATGTACAGAAGGACGTTCAAGTCAAACTGGGACTCGTGATTAAACTGATTTACAGAATTTATAGAAACACATTACGGTGATGAGACTCTCAGCAGGAGTAAAGCGTGTGAACGGTGCAGACATTTTAAAGAATGCTGTACGTTCTGGCCGAGCTGGCTCGGAGCCCACTGCAGTCATTTCTGTGAACATTCAACGTGTGGAACGTCTGATCCTCGAAAATCATCAGATAACTTGTCACCAACTTGCGGAAGAGAAGGGTCTGTCTGTGTGAACTGTACATACAATCATTCACCAACACCACATGTACATTACAGGAACTCGACTGGGAGTTATCACCACGGATGCGTACAGTCCTGTTCTCGCTCCAGGCCATTTCCACATGTTTGGGCCATTAAGGGAGTTCCTGAGAGGCCAGCGTTTCTGTGAAATCTTTATACCTTGATGGTGTCCAAGCACTAGTGAAACGCTGGGATAAGAGCATTAGTGTGTTCTGTTATTCCGCACAATCAAAAGTCCTGATTTGTCTTCGTATTTGTTGTGTTTATTATTTTTTAAATATTTTTTTTGGATTTTTTCCAATTTTCTCCCCTAATTTAGTCGTGGCCAAGTCCTCTCCGTCACTAGGGGGTTCCCACTTTAAGACTACCACTACCACTCAGCCAGGAGGGCCGAAGACTATCACGTGTTTCCTCCAAACCGCGTGACGTCAGCCGACCGCATCTTTTCGAACTGCTTGCTCACGCACCATTAGGGGCGGAGTAACACACTCGGAGGAAAGCGCTATCCGCTCCTTTCTGCGTGCGCGAGCTCACAGACGTCCCTGATTGGCTGTAGAGCCGCGATTAATGTGGGAGCGCGAGTACCTCTCATCCTCCCCCCTGAGAGAGCTCGGCCAATCAGCTCTCTCTGTGCCTCCTCCTGTGAGAGGAAAACAGCATCACCCGGGAATCGAACCAGCGATCTCCGGATGATAGGGCGAGCGCTTTACCACCGCGCTACTCGGAGGCCCCTTGTTGTGTTTATTTTAATGTATTTATACTTTATACTTTGCTATATTTATTAGATTTGCCACATAAGTGAGTTTTGTACGTCATGTTTATGGTAATGTATTTTTCCATCTATTGCATAATTAAAAAACAACAAAAGAACAACATCTTTTCACCATTAATGAAAAAGGAAGGTATTATTATAAAGATTATTCTCATTAAATGTATATCTAAAGGTGATGTAGAGTGCTCTATAAATGCTCTAAAGGTTTTGGTTTTACATTTTGCCCAAGTCTCAATCTAATCCAGGAAAAATGGGCTTAAAAATGTCTGAAGAAACATTTAGCATTCTATGTGCAACCTAGCTAAAGCTAATACTTTTTAATGTATTTAAATCCCCAAACACTGTACACTACCAGTCAAAAGTTTGGATACACCTTCTAATTCCATGGCCGTCCAAAATACACAACAATCTCCTCTGAACAGTTGATATCGAGATGTATATCTGCTACTTATTCTCTGTAAATCCTTCATAACGGCTCTAATCTGAGGTCCTGGTTGTTAATTGGTGATTTCTGAGGCTGTTGACTCTAAATGAACTTCTCCTCTGCAGCAGAGGTCAGTTTTGCTCTTGCTTTCCTGGGAAGATCTTCATGAGAGACAGTTTGTGGGTGCTACGGCCCCGGATATACTAACATTGGAACGATACAGAGAAGATTAGCGTGGCCCCTGCACGAGGATGACGCGCAAAATCGTGAACCGTTACCATATTCATTCATTCATTCATTTTCTATACTGCTATATCCTCTATTCAGGGTCGTGGGGACCTGGAGCCTATCCCAGGAGGCTTAGGGCACAAGGCGGGGTACACCCTGGACAGGGTGCCAATCCATCGCAGGGCACACACACATACGCACATTCACACACTCGTTACCATATTATTGTATTAAAAAGTTTAGTGTGCAATAAGGTGCGTTTTTAGGTCTCTATGCAATATGGCACTTACTGTTTTACTTTCTGTATTCATTTAAAGTATTATAAAGTTTAGTGTTTACTGTTTTTTTTTTGTAGTTATTTATTACTATTCCTTTCTACTCAATGTCAACTGTGAGCAACTGTAACCAAGAACAAGCAATTTCCCTCAATTCTCATAATAAAGTTCTTCGAATCTTGAATCTTTCATCATGGTGCTTGATGGGTTTTTCAAATGCACTTGACAATACTGTTCTTGGAAGAACGGTTGATCTTCACTGACTGTTTCCTTAAGCACCTAATTCCTTGCGTTATTTCAGTAGTTTTCAAATCTCCAGTAATGTTCTAGAATGGAGAAAATAAACCACTAAACTTAAGAAGGTGAGTCCAACCTTTTGGTGAGCTGGAGCCAGTTGGATGGTCCGAAGTGCAACCTACTGTAGGGCTCTACAATCATGTAGCTTCACAGACATTACCTAAGGAAAGGAAGGTCCCAAATGGCTGCTCTCTTTTTATATACTGTACGTGTCACAGCCATGTTAAACTTCAAGCAACGCCAGTGTTTTGTCATTGATCTTCATGGACGTTGACCTTAAACAGGGCAAATACTTACCATCTACTGTACTAATCTCATGTTTCTTTATGTTCTGCATCTTTCTAAAGACATCATTTGTCAGTGACACTGAAAGGCCAGCGTTGTTCGGACATAGTGAGAGGTGGACAGACATTTCTCTCATACAGATCGACTCAACACACCAGTTTCACAACACATCGGATTCTTTTTGCTCCCCGAGTGCAAACAATGAGGCTCTCTGTAAACAGCGAAGGGGGTCGGCCAAGGATCGGACGCTAATTGGGATGGAATGTGTAACTGTCCCAAATGTCTTCTTTACCTAATGAAAACCCCTCTCTGTTGAATGCATAGATGCTTGTGAACAAATAGACATATTCTTATGGATTTGAATACAAATTCCCTGCAGACAAGAATGAAGTTCAGAAGAATCTAATTGTTTAATTGTTAATTGTTGTGTCAAATGTTTGCGTTGCTGTTGGATTTCCAACAGAGTGGACAGCATGCAGAGAGAGAGAGCGTGTGCTTGTGTGTGTGTGTGTGTTATTGGAATACAGCATAGGGGTGGGAGTTTCCCGGATTACTCTATGAGAGACTTGTGCAGAAACACCAAGGATAGCAGATAATCATGCTCTGCCATTTAAAGACTGGGGCTGGGTTTTTATAGATGGAAGAGTATGCGTGTTCTCAGATGTAAACCTATCAAAGGACACAAGCAAACATACACTCACATCAGTCATGTTTTAAAGACGTTTTAAAGAAGGCAGAACATTTGTGGCCGATGATCCCATCTGTGGTGGCTCGGAGCCGACTGCCGTCGTTCCCATGAACATTCAGCATCGAAATGTTGATCCTTAAAAATCGACAGATAACTTATTGCCAACTTGTGGAAAAAAGAGACGCATCTGTCTGTGGGAACTGTACACACCATTCACCAACTGTATTCACCAACACCACTTGTACACTTGCACATTGGGACTCGTCTGGAAGTTTTTGCAACATCCGCTGTGCAGTCCTGACCTCACTCAAAGCCATTTCTACATGTTTGGGCCGTTAAAGGAGCTCCTGGGAGGCTGGGGTTTCAGACATGAATCATGACTCTGGCTTACTGAGAAAACTGTCTACCTTGATGGTGTCCAAGCACCAGTGAAACGCTGGGATAAGTGCATTAGTGTAGCAGGGGATTATATAGAGAAATGGAAAATAAATGCGTTTTTAACTCTCATAATCATGTTTTGTTATGCTGCACAATAAAAAGTTAAGGTTTGACTTGAACGACTGATAGTTTGAGAGATGATAGTCTGCATGAGATTGTTGGCCTCATGAACAAGCCAATGTTGCTAAGACTTCCTAGGTTTGTGGTTGGGTTCAAAGTTCCAAATAAGACTATGTGATCACCAGTTTAATTTCTAACGTAGTAGTAGTAGCAGTCCGCTAGTCTGCCTTTGAATTTTGGGATCCAGGAGGAGGAATGATACCAGTTTATGTTGAAGATAAAAAGTGTCCAGCTGCATGATGAGTTTCTTTCAAGTCTAAATATGGCAGTAAGTCCTACTTTGCCCCAAACCACGTCAGCACTTGTGTGTAAGATGACTGAACAGTTAGAAGTGGTTTGTGGCAGGAATTTGCAAAAAATGATTTGTGATAAGATAAATTTATTCACAAACATCAGACGTCAGGCGTGTGTGTCTTGGTCGACAGACTACATTTGCTGTAATCCCAATATGCATGCGTTTTTCTCAGTACGTACATGGTAAGGAGCACATTAGTTTGATTTGTGTGAAAATGTTACCTGAAAATCTCCGTCCCCTGTATCCGGGATCACCTCGCAAAAAAAACATGGCACAGAAAGACATTTGCATAATCATTTTTTTTTTTATTATTTATTGTTGTTCTTTTATACTTTGATTTAAATATTTGTCTGTTTGTTTTCAGTGGACATCGTGTGAAGTCAAGCCTGAAGCCCTTAGCACGGGATGGTTGCACATCATCGTAGCTGAAGAGGAGAAGAAGAAGAAGAAGAAGTGGAGAAGAAAAGGCGCATGGTCCTGTTTTTCTGCCGATCACGCCTACAAATGTAGGATTATTTTCTTTTTTTTCTCACGAACAATGCACCTCACATACTATTTACACACCATACCGAGAAACAACGTCCACTCAAAATGACGGCAGAACGAAGAGGAAGGTTTCCATATATAAGACTCTCTCTCTCTTTTTTTTTTTCCTTTTTTTGGTCATATACTTTGTAAAATCCTTTTTTGGTTTCATTTAGTTTTTTCTTTTTGTTTGTATTAATTTTTTTCCTGTTGCAATTGACAGCGTATCATTTACTAATAGTCACGCATTGGATCCCGTATGAACCAGATCCAAGTTACCGTCTCTGCTTATAGTCCTCTTTACAATAAATACCTCTTGAAAAACAGCTGTACACATGTACACAGTGTTTTTGATATTTGTTTTTTTTTTAAATATATATATATGGGAGTATATTTGTAAAATTAAAAATATAAGTAAACAATTCAAACTATAATTTATCAAAATTACAAAGTAACAAAATCATGCATATTTGAACTTTTTTGACATTTTTAAGTAAAAACCGAAATGGTTTTGAGATGGGTCTGTCATTTATTTACATTTACATTGGCACTATTTATGTCTCTTTTTGAAGGTGGAATGATATTTTACGAAACACTTAATTCTCAACTCAGACGTAACACTCTTGGAAAATCAGACATTTTCTCTTAAAGAGGAATCAAATTACAACCAAATTTAGACAAAAAAAAAAAATATGAATACAAAAAGAAAACCAAAACAGCATTTTGTATCGTGTGATGTGAGTGTTAACATGTATAAAGCTGCATTATGTGAGCGTTTTACATTGGCAGTTTTCATCTTTGGAATTTTTTTTTTACTGATAATTTCGCTGCACTTTTGTCACCTCTCTTGGGGACAGTCCTGTGCAAAAGTCTAGAGCCCATATCCCCCCCCCCCCTCTCATTTTGTCATTTTAAATTAAATGAAAAGATTAAATTAAAGATGTAGAAATATGTATTTCAATGCGACAGGCTATAAAAAGTTGCCTAAAGATACAATTTAAAAAACTGGTTGTTTATGTAACAAACCTCAGCAGCGACCTCATTTCCCGTCTCGTCTGTTCCAACCACTCAGTGTTCAGCATCAGCAATAAACTAATCACCATTCTGACCCCCTGTCATCACCTGCAACTGTTTCTCACTGGGTCAGGCCTTAAGTTAGAGGTTTCTAAATGCTTGAATGATTCATAGGTCACTGTGGAGCTTAACAAACTCAAAACCTTCCTCTGAAACTGCGCAGGTACAGGGACTGGCCTAAAAATAATGAGAGACGGAAAAAGAAAAAGCCTGGAGAACTATTCCTCAAGACCATGTTAAAAATACAAGAAAGTCTGGCTCTATGGAAGCAAAAAATGAAGTCATGAGTTGAGGGGGTGGGGCTCAAGATTTTTACCCAGAACTGTAGGTTGTGCAGACTCTATTTAAATAAGAAACACTTTCAAAGATTTGTTAAAAAACATATTCCAAAGAAGCATTACTTGATTCAACCCAAACAGCCTACAATCAGCCTACCTAAAAGGACAAAAGAGAACAGAACTGTGAGGACGGTGAGGTCTTAAAGGTTTGGTAAGCCAGAAAGGAATTGTTTTGGGGTGACGGTCTTGTTAAGTTACCAGTGTTTCCATATCAAAGAGGAAATTGACAATAGATTCCAAGTTTTCTTTGAGTAAACAAAAACAAATGTGTGTGTGTTTTCATGAATTCAGTGCAAACACATGTATACCAAGGTTGCAAACTTCTTAACTATTAACTTTTCATGGGTAATAATTTGAGCGCGGTGGCAACACCTATCCTGCCCCCATTCTCATCATGGTTCCATGGCACTATAACAATTGATTGAGGGAGGCCACAAACTGTATATACATACTATCTCTCTCTCCTCTCCCCTCCCCCAAGCCCCCCCTCCCCATCCACCCAACCCCAACCCCTGGTCCTAGCACAGACCGATGTACTTAAGGTTATTCTGGATAATCACGTCCGTGACAGCATCGAACACGAACTGGATGTTGCTGGTGTCGGTGGCGCAGGTGAAGTGTGAGTAGATCTCCTTTGTCTCTTTGTTGCGGTTCAGGTCCTCAAACTGGCGCTGCACGTACACGGCCGCTTCCTCGTAGGTGTTCTGGCCCTTGTAGTCGGCAAAGCAGACGGTCAGCGGAATGCGTTTGATCTTCTCCGCCAGCAGGTCCTTCTTGTTGAGGAAGAGGATGAGCGAAGTGTTGGTGAACCAGTTGTTATTGCAGATGGAGTCGAACAGACGCAAACTCTCTGCCATGCGACTCTGTATAGGAGGTGTAAAGAGAAGGAAAAGATAAGAAAACGGAAACAAACACACAGGAAAAGATGGAAATTAATTGAAAAAAGCTCTACTCTTGCCCCTAACTCTACCTATTCAGATCTTACACCCATTAGCCATTACATTGATTAATATTGAGTAGCCCCACCCTCCTTAGCCACAGAAACAGTCATGTCCTATCAGTCCTGACACCTTTCTACTGAAACCATCATTACCCTTTCCAGCAGCTTGAGCTACTGTACAGTAGCGCTTCTTTTGGATCGGACTACAAGGACCAGCCGTCACTCCGTGTATCAATCAGCCTTGGCCCCCATGACCCTTTCACCAGTTCACTGCTTTTCCCAGTGTGCAGTCGTCAGGAGCTCCAAAGAAGTGCTCCAAGGAAAACAAACTGGTGATGGGTGACCAGGTCATGGGTGGCCAAGGCTCAGGGCTCACAAAAAAAATCTTGTCCTGAGGCCCACTACTCAAGGTCTTGTTCTGGAGCTTACTACACAAAATCTTGCTCTGGGGATCACTACTTGAAATCTTGTTCTAGGGGTGAAACCATCATTACTGTTTTCAGCAGCTTGAGCTACAATAGCGCTTCTTTTGGATCAGACTAGGAGGATCAGCCGTCAGTCCCCTTGTGTATCAATCATCCTTGGCCGCCCATGACCCTTTCACCAGTTCACTGCTTGTCCTTCTCTGGATCATTTCGTTGGAGGTCCTGACCACTGCAGACCAGGAACATCACACAAGAAGGTAGTGAAGGTTGGCCCGTGTACTCCGATCCAATAGAAGAGCTACTGTAGCTCAAATTGAGCAAAAGGTTAATGATGGTTCTGACAGAAAGGTATCAGAATACACATGGAAATTATTGTGTTGTTGGCGAACGGGATGTTATGTTATGGCTGACTGGAGTATAATACTGTTCTGCTAAAAAAAAAAAAAAACTCTAGTCTGCTAAGCCACACTTTTTTGCAGACTGTCCTTTTTTGTAACACTCATGATTTAACTTGTCACTTAATTAACAAGTTGGATCTAGGGCGAGAAAGAACTGTGAGTTGCAAAAACAATGCAGATCTGTGGACTCTCCAGGTTTTGAAAAAAGGAAAGATGATACCATAATTGGACTCTTGAAATTGTTTTTCTGGTCCAAAGGCCACTTTAGACTAAACAAACATAGACTTGGTCATGATCTGGGTCTCATTAGACAGATTTTTCGTCTGGGTCTCGATACTCAAGGTCTGAAGCTCATTAGTTAAAGTCTTGGTCCGATTCTCATTATTTAGTGCCTGCTCAGATATCACACACACACACACACACACACACACACACACACACACACACACACACACATACATGCACGCACAAACACACACTCACACACACAATACTAATCAATGTCGGCAGAATTTGCCTCTTAGCAATGTCATATGCTGTTTGTATTCTAAATAGAAGGCCATTGGCTTTTGTGTTCTTTATACAGTACTAAGGTTTTTTAGTTTCAGAAGCTGTCTGTTGCCTAACTAAACATGCAAAAAATAGGTTATGTTTAAACACAGGAGGAAAGTTGTGTGAAAGGAAATTTCCGCTGAATCTGATTATCACACTGCAAGAGTGTGGAGATAAAGTAAATCTTCAGTATAAGGGGGTGTCGTCTTACAATACTGAAGAAATAAAAATCACAAATTACACTCAAGGATGACTGAAAGAAGCAGATGGTCAAAAATAATTATGTACCACCATTTTCCAAATTAGTACATTTTCTGCATGTGGCAATCTAACATAAAATGCTCATCTAGTTTCATAGTCAATGTTTGCAGTTTATTATGTAAAGTTTTGGGGCTCATTACATGAAATTTTGGTCTGGGTAGCACTGTTCAAAGTCTTAAAACCTGGATTTTGGTCATGGGTTTACTAAACACAGTTTTGTTCTAGTCTTGGACTTCAGGTGGGGGAGCATTGCTTAAAGTATTAAACTATATTTTGTTCTAGGGCTCATTGCTTAAAGTCTTGGTCTGACCCCCACTAGTCGAAGTCTTGGACTGGGGGTTCAGCATAAAATTTTGTGTTTTGGGCTTGAGATTAAAATCTTGGTCTGGGGCTCCCAACTTAAAGTCTTGGTCTGGGCCTCACTAGTCAAAATCCTGGTCTGGGCTTCACTACTTAAACTTTTGGTCTGGGGCTCAACACAATCATAATCTGAAGATTTTACATTTACATTACTCAAAGTCTTGTTATGGCTTTTGGTTTGAGCCAAATTATCAGTCCAGGGCTCACTAACTCAAAATATTGGTCTGGAGCTCACTACTCTTGTTCTAGAGTTCACTACACGAAATCTAGTGCTCACTGTTCAGTCTTTTTTCTGGGGATGACTACATAAAAGCTTAGTCTGTGGCTTAATATTCAATATCTTAGTCTGTGGCTCACTACTCAAAGTCTTGGACTGAGACTCACAATTTAAAGTCTTGGTCTGAGGCTCACTGTCCAAGGTCTTTTTCTGGGGCTTACTACTCAAAATCATGGTCTGGTGGTCACTACTTTAAGTCTTGGACTAAGCATTAGTAGACTAAGTCTTTTTCTGGAGCTCCAGGCCTTGGTCTAGGTTTGCGGGTCCTTACTCAAATCGTTGTTCTGAGGATCATTATCCAGGAATGAAGATCTGATCTGGGGACTATTACTCAGAGTCTTGGTTGACTGGCTTCATGAAAATTAGGTTCTGATTCGGTGTTTACTACTCAAGATCTTGGTCTGGTGCTCATTACTCAGGTGCATGAGTCAATAATCTGGGACTTATACTTAGGAATCTTACTCTCATTATTCAATTTAAAGTTTGTGGTTGTTTCTAATTAAAGTCTCGGTCTGGGTTTCATTCATCAGAGTCCTGGTCTACTGTAGGTCTAGACCTTTTCACTCAAAGCCTTAATCTAGGGTAAATTATTAATAGTGTTGGTCTCATTAATCAGGTCTGGGTTTATGGTTTATGTTTTGGCATTTGGTCTCGGTTTGTAAAGTCCTGCTCTCAGTCTCATTACTCAAGTCTTGGTCTTGTTATTGGTATGACTACTTACTATTATTTCCCATCTGGAAGACATGCATCAAGACATTTCTCTGTCCTCCTACCAAAGTGGTGGAATTAGGCTCACCTTGCTGTGTGAACAGCTTTAAATGGAGGCCAAAGGCCTATGTCTTCAACCAAGCACTTGAATTAACACTTCTGTTGTAAAGGATCTCTTGCTCTGGGCGTTTTTCTTTTATATTGTACTAACCTACTCAACCTGCTGCAGCTTAGTGGTATTCTTAGACCCTGATCTATTGAATGAGAATACGGATGCATTTTTGATAGATACTTATAAGCACTTCTGTACGTCAGGGGGCATCTGGTAAGTGCTCTAAATTTAAATGTACTCAGGAGTGGGTATCTGGTCTCATTATTCAAAGTCATGGTTTGAGGCAAATTGATAAGAGCCTTAATACTTAATAAGATTGGTGTTGGTACTATCTTGCAGAGACTTATTGCCCTTGGTCTTTGGCTGCATATCATTGGTCTGGGTCTCACTGCTTGTTCTTAAAAATCCCTTGGAGGCAACATAAATGTGTTTTAAGTCTTAGTATGGGTCTTACTGTATGTCCAGGGTCTTGGTCCAAATTTTTTAAACCTGAAATCATAGTTTTTAGAGGTCTCAGTATCAATGTCTTAATTTCTGGATCCTTATTTGCAGTCATGATCATGTCTGGATCTCATTCTTCAGGATCATGGTTTTGCTCTGAGACCTAATAGCCCAAATTTTAAGAGTGACTCTTTATTTATTGAGTCAAAAAAATCTAAAATCTCTTTACAGTGTTTTGAAAATAATACTTGATTATTATACTGAATTGATATGCATAAAGGTTCCTTTGCAATTTACTTCCCCTCTAACTAGCCTGTTTTTTGAGGATTGTTACTGGGTTCTGTTTCAGCTTGTTGTTTATTCTGGAATATCTGAGCCTCAGATATGATAAATGCACACTAATAATAATAAAAAGAAACATAGCCATATTTTAGGCTCTCTGTATCTGGTGCGATGTCAAATTTTGGAAGTTAATTTATCCTTGTGATGTTTCTCTGACACTGACTGAGTGCTCTGTGCTTTTTAAACTGCAGAGACAAAACTTAGACAGCCTGCACTGTTTTTCCCAAGTCTTCACTGAATCTTTATCCACTAAATCCTCTCGCTGACATTAGCTGACTGATTCTGTAATGACTCGAATACATCAGATTGTGCTGAATAACTCAGAAAGATGCATAAGTGGGATTAGACAAGTTGTTGAAATAGTCTGAATTGTGCAGCTGACTTGTCACGTTCTGGGGTCAATGTTATCAAAACTGTTAATACAGCCATCAAGGCTATTTTGGACAATACCAAATGAGAAATGAGTTGTGAGATTTGAAAAACTGTTTAACTATAAATTTGACGGAAATGAAAAGTTGGTGATATGAAGGATGTCAATAGCGAAAGACAGGCTACACACACTGCATGATATATTTCTTTCTAATAGTAGAGATGGGGGGAAATTTAGTCATCGTATTGCATCGTAATTCTTTTCTGCATCAGTTCCTGTATAGCCACACTGACTCCACAATCAATTTTTTAAAAATATTTTTTAAATTTATATATGTTCGCATTTGAGGCGGTAAAATGTTGCAGTTCCTCTATAATCCTACAGGTGGGGCACTTTAAACTTCACACATTGGCAGGCAGCAGCGTATCCTGTGTGGCAGGAGCAGATTATCTGCTACATTTCTTTAAAATTGTAGCAAAACCTAAAAGATAAAAATGAATATAGATATATATAATTAGATATTTATAGAATCACAATTGAATCGAATCGGCACCCGGGTTTTGCAAAAATAAATGCAATTTTGCAACTTCGTAGCTGCTATAACTATTAACATGATTCCAAAAAGTTTATTCTCTGCAGGAATTTTTAGATGCTGAAACATTATGGCATTGTTAATATGTCAAAGTTATGAATGTTGGTATTATGTTGCTAGATTTACTTTGATGAACAACGTCAGAACGATGTTTGCTACATGGCGGTGGGATTACGGTGAACGAACGGCCCTGACACAATGTAGCAAAAATGACTTCAGAACAATTTCACTACCAAACCAATGAACGGATGGGATTCAAACTCCAGTCACTAAGCTGAGAGCACTGCATGCGTACCACTGCTCCACTAGGGGGCATGCTGTTGATCCTAGCCAATGCACATACTTAACAACAACCACTACAATCAAATTCAGACAACAGCAATTTTCAACAGCATTAAATTGTAAAGCAGCCAAAAGGGGTTTAAAAAAAAAAAGGGACCAAGATGCATGTCATGGTTATATTCTGATCAGAATTCTAAACAATGTTAGAAACGTAAGGGACCATGGGTGTAGTCGGACATTGTGTGGATGGATGTTAAACTGCATAAACGCTCCAAATAAATGCTAACGCTGCATTGTCTGTGTCGTTCATTCAACGTTATCTCAAAGTCATTTTATCAAAATCATTCTAACTTCCAGAAACTGCGATGTTCTGATGGTGAACGTCATCGCAATGTTGTTACAATTATTGTACTGTATGTTACGGTGCTCATCCGATGTTACGGGTTCTTGCTGGGTTTGTGCTTTTGGTGCCATTTTTTTCAAATGTTTTTGCAAAAAGGGTGATAAATTACACATGTCAAAGTAATTTTAATGATGCTGTTATAATGTCAAAATTATATGCAGAGAGAAAGACAGACAGAGAGAGAGAGAGAGAGAGAGAGAGAGAGAGAGAGATGCATAATTCACTCAGTTATCAGAATAATGTTTTATAAGTGATCTCCTTTTATAATATTTTATCACATTTACCTTTAAGGCAGCAAAAGTCTTTGCTGCTTTGTTCTGTCAGGCCAAATCGCACCAAAACAACATAAATGAAAAGCAGAAAAACACCATCCACAGTGACTGCGTGTCTAACGAGGGGCAATTTGGCTGCTGATTCGTTTAGATTTCAACACAGCACTGTATCTCCAGTCAGGATATTAACCTGTGTTTCTCCTGCCCCGCTCAGAGCCTTATCTAATTCAATTAGTCACCTGTTCACATGCAATTATCATGCCGCGTCCAGAGTTAATGGCCACAATAACAGTGAGGTGGAACAGGACGGCGATAATTTCTGCAAATCGCACAGATTCACCAGAACTCCGGATGGTTTCAGTGTCGCAAAAACACAACCGAGCAGAGTGTGAGTCATTATACAGCTGCAGCACAATAATCAACATCCCTGGGGTGTTTTACTCAGGTCCGTGCTCAGGCTTAAACATATTTTTTCATACATTATACTCCGGTCTTATTAAGCCATTCAAGGTTTCATGTCCGATTTTAGAGCTCAAGCCTTGCCGTCCAGATGTTTTTGCTGATTGAAAGAACAAGTGTAGATCCAGTGTAAATACAGTGTTGGCTGCTGGTGTGGTGTCACCCTTAGGATTGCAGTAATAGCTAGCAAAAAAAAAAGGACAGATTGATACAGACTCATGGATTTAAGTGTATACGGTTGATTCTGTATGGAAGCAGTGTAACATACAGTACAGGCCAAAAGTTTGGACACACCTTCTCATCTATCTGTCAATGTGTTTTCTTTATTTTCATGACCATTT
>JAQQZS010000009.1:23865422-23886230 GCA_030068045.1 Platyallabes tihoni | reverse complement strand
AAGGAGGCGTGGCCTCTGTGCCTGTCAGTGTGACTGAAGGAGGCGTGGCCTCTGTGCCTGTCAGTGTGACTGAAGGAGGCGTGGCCTCTGTGCCTGTCAGTGTGACTGAAGGAAGTGTGACCACTGTGCCTGTCACTGTCAGAGAAGGAGGCGTGGCCTCTGTCTGAAATTAGAGATAGAGATCTTTGGTGCCACCCATTCTCAATGATGGAGGTGTGGCTTGTCAGGTTTACCGAAAGAGGTGTGGCCTGTGTCTATGTCTTACTCAAAATGAAGGTGTGGCCTCTGTGCCTGTCAATTACGATACAGGAGGAATTACCTCTTTGCAGGACTCACTCAAAATAGAGGCATGGTCTATGGACCTGTTTTTCACTGAAGGAGTTCAGTGCCCTCTCTGTCATCTCACAGTAAAATAAATTATTTTAGGTAGTAGGGTATTTATATTAAACTATAAATAAGGTTTTGTGTTCTCTGTTTTTCTCCCATGTTGATAAATGATAAATTGATAACTTCAAAACGCCCACCGTGTGAATGAGTTTGGACATGCATAGTGAATAGCATCTCATCACATACGTTTCTAAGTAATATGAAGACTTTTTATTAGGTGGCATGGAGGCTTAGTGGGTAGCACTATCGCCTCGCCCAACCAGGGTTAAGGGTTCTTGTCTCCGCTCTGTGTGTGATAAGCATAGTTCAAAAATATGCAGCGTAGGTTGACTGGCGTTTCCAAATTGCTGATAATGTGAATGGGTGCAAGTTTGTGCCCTGTGATAGGCTGGCACACCATCCAGAGAGAACCAGGCCTCGTGCCCTGAGTTTCCTGGGAGAGGATCCAGGTCCCCAGGACACTTTATAGGATACATGGAACTCAGAATTAATCCTGAAACTAATATTAACATCAGACAAGACTGTGTAAGGGTGAAACAGTTGTGTGGCTATTAAAGTAATAAACAGCAAGCTTCAGTCTAAACTCAAACTCACAGAATAATAAGAGAAGTTCGGATGACCGTCACACACCAGCCGGCACGTGATTGGCTACTTTAATCACACTGAAAGCCATACACTGTAAAAATAAATAAATAAATAAATAAATCTGTAGTTGCACACAAGCCCCTTTTGTTTCTCTTCTTGGAAACCAAAGGACAAGCACTGGTTTGAATGTTTGCTCCTAAACGTGGTTTGGTAGAGGAAGTGGCCCAAAGGGAAAAAAAAAAACAAAAACATTCTCATGTCATTGTATTCAATTTCTCAAAAATGTTGCTTTCAGTTAATTAAAGACAAAGGTTTTCAATCTGACTGCATTGGAAATGGATTGTGGCATCGGAAACTTTAATGGATGACACATGACTCCAAACAGCCATTTAACTGTTCTAGTGAATTCCAGTTCTCAGGATCATGAGTCTTTTTGGCAGATTGGGACGAGAGAGGAAAAATGGAAGATAATCAAATAAAGATAAAGTTCAATTTTAAGAATGCTTGATTTTTCAACCATTAAACAAATCTTTCTAGAATGACCAAGGAACCAATGTCGTATTACTGCTCACAAAAAAACAGTCTAGGAATATCTCTAAACCTTTAATTTCTTTAAAATGACAGGGTTTATGGATAGTCATGATATGCAAATTATAAATACATTAACATTATCCTGATATTAACTTTGAGGGGAAAAAAAACTATAATCACGTATCCAGCTGCTAACATTTGTCGCAGGGCTGATTCAGTATTTATATAATATTATCAAAGATCTAAAAGATGTAACATTATATACAAAAGTAATAAACCATGTTAGCTAATGATAAAAGTTTTTGTGACTAAGAATTACCCTTCAGTCTCTGATACTGTATGTTAGATTTGAGAAAGTCTAAGAAAGTTTGTAAAAATAAATAAATGTGACTTTAGTGCTAAGTGAGTGTATTAGCCTGATTTATCCCACTTTACAACATAACTGTTTTGATTTCGCCTTCCTACATGAAACCGCATCCTCTCTGTGCAAGTGAAATGCTTACGGAAGGTTCTGGTAAAAACAAACAACACCCAAACCCTGACATTTCTTAGTGTTAGCCACGTTAGCTTGTATGAGGAAAATTTGATTCTAATTTGCAACTGATTACAAAAATAAAAGCTAGACATGGAACATTATTGTACAAAAGCTTTTGTTAACTTTGTAAACGACATGTAGTGTTAATTATGCTAGCTTTCATTTTTATACACATTTGATCCTTAGTGCCTTACTTAGGATCAGACACTATAGTGCTTAGTATCTGTCATGATGTTTAAGTGCCATGGTAATACTATGGTATATTATGGTATAGCACTCATTATGTGCTCTAATTACCATAGTATAATGTTAGTTATTTACAGTATAGTACATTCTAACTAAGCAGAATTTCCTATGGGTAATAGCAACCATATAAAAAAAGCTACACGTAAGCGTTCATTGTTTTGATGACTTCCACTTTTCAGTGTTATCCATGTTAGATTTCTGGTTATATACGCTCATAAGTGCTCTTGGATAACTTCTCAGTCAATAATAGCTAACACAAGCTTGGTTCTCAATTTTGTAAATAAACAGAGCGGAAAACATGTCACACCAGCACAAAAAGCCCATTATATCAAAGACTCATGCAAAGACATGTACCTAAATTCCAACCGAAGATGCCTTGTCATATCGTTGCGATATTTCATCAATCACAGCTATGACAACTTAATAATATGCTGGTAGTATTTAGCAGTTTATACTGACCCCAAAATGTGATTGTGCAACGATATCTCCACATCTCTATTAAAACTGTAAAGGTACAAGCTGGACACTGCGCTGTTCTGACAGTAAGATGTAAACGCTGCTCATTTGCTCGCATAAGTGATGAGATATTAGCATAGCAGCAGTGCTTTATTAATTAATGTCCTTTTTTTATCCCAGTGACTGTGAATCATTATAATAGTCAGACCTGAGAGATGGGAACCAAACTCACCTACAAAACTTTTGACACTGTTCATACAGTAACTGTTTAAACTTTAATGTATAGGATCAAATCGGGATTTGTGATGAAAGATCTGGTGATCTTTGTATGAGAGGTGTTCAACTCAAACCTGAAATAGCTGGTAAAATAAGGCATAAAAGACGTTTACAAAAGGCTTCAAGCACAACACGGAGATGAGACACTTAGTCGCAGTAAAATATTTGAATGGTGCAAAGGTTTTTTTTTTTTTTTTTTTTTTTAAAAAGCAGAGGTGGTTTGAAGCCCACTGCAGTCGTTCCCATGAACATTCAGCGACAGATCCTTGAAAATCGATGGGTAACTTGTCGCCAACTTATGGAAGAAATGCATCTGTGTGAACTGTGCTTGCAGGAACTCGGCCGGGATTTATTGCCACATTCCCTGTACAGTCCCGACCTCACTCAAAGCCATTTCCACATGTTGAAGCCATTCCTGGGAGGCCAGCGTTTCAGACATGAAGTAGGGAGTCCGATCATGGTTCTGGCCTACTGAGAAAACTTTCTACTTTCATGGTATCTAAGCAGTAGTGAAACACTGGAGTAAGTGCATTACTGTAGGGGATTATATACTGTAGAGAAATAAAGGGAGATTTTGTCATTCATAACTGTGTTCTGTTATTCAGCACAATCAAAAATTGTATTTGTTACCTAGTTAAAGTTAAACATTCTTTTTGAATGCACTTCCAAAAAGAACTGGACTGGAATAAGATTTTATGAATTTGTTCTTTATTCTGTCTTCTACTGAATTGTTGAAATGTTTCTCGTACTTTATGATGAGTCAAATACTCTGTTTTAAAATCATTGCGTGTGATTTTTTTTCTGCGTCCTACACTGAAAACCCCAAATAAAGAGTAAACTACTTAGCAGGATTAAAAGTTTTTAAAAAAGTACAGTAAGATTAACTCAAGAAAATCATGTAATACACACACACACACACACACACACACACACACACACACACACACACACACACACACAAAAACATGACACACAAACACACACACATCCACCTGACTGAGGAACTAAGAAAACTGTACTGAAAGTCTCGATCTTTTAAAACATTTCATGGTAGAACATTCTCAGGCTTTAAAGTCAATACACAAAACAAGAAATGTTAAAAATTAAACCCATCCACACGGTTTAAAAATAAACCAGGGTAAAGTTTTGCAAGCACATACTGTATGCAAATCGAGTTTTAAGACCTTGCCCCAATTTAGTGCGAAGTCAGCTCAAGTAAAACAACTTTTTTTTTTTTTTTTAATCCTTGTGAGCTCTGGCAAAATGTTAAATTTATCCTGGTAAAGAAAGTACAATATAGATTTTTGGTTTTTATAGATCTTAAAGCATCTTCCTTCTGGTATTAAAAAACTGAAATTTGTATATACAGTATACTGAAGCACTAAATACAGTGGGTGACAAATGTATTAAGACAACATATGCCACGTATTATAGTGTACACTCTGTGCACAAAACAGCTGATGTCACCAATTAGTTCTTGCTGATCTGCCTGAAGATTCATGCTAATTAAAATAAGCTGGTTTAGTTAATGGGTGGAACAAATATGTGGCACGACTTTTACTTTCTAAAGCCAATTTGACTTTTTACTTTCTGAAGGCAATTTTGCGGACTTGTGAACTCTGTACAAATTTCTGTACATGATCTTCAGGAAGCGATCGAGCAGGCGCGGATTGAGCAAGTGACACCAGAGTGCTGCAGATGTCTTTTTGACTCTATGTCCAGCCGGATCCATCAGGTTTTGAAGAAAGGGCTTCATACTAAATACTGATTGTTGTTTAGAAATTTCACTGCATAAAGTTAAAAAAAAAAATCCTATTATCATGTCATTATAAAAAAAAAATCAAACATCATCAAAACGTTGAATTTCACTTTATATTCTCTATATCTTTGTGTGCAATCTCAAAATTACACCTAGGCGTAATTTTGCAGCGGCTCAAACAGTTACTGAATGGAAGTTCATGGGTTTAAGGCCTAGTACCCTAAAGTTGCCTCAGTTGTGCCCTTGAGCAAGGCTTTTAACCCTATCTGCTCCAGGGGTGTTTTATCCTGGATGAACCCACCTTAATTACTGGGATATGTGAAAAAAAAATCACTATGCTCTCAGATACATGTGACAAATTAATTAATAATTACGATTCAAATAATTTAATGTTAATCTTAATTTTTTAATATTCTTTTCAATTCATATTATTGCATTGCTTTGTTTGATTTTATGTTGTTTGATGCATTGTAGCTTTTTTAAAACTATATCTTAAATGCTTTGAAAGTAAAAAATATTTATTATTATTTACATTTAGGCGGACACCATAATCCAGAGCGACTTACATATTTATGTTATTGTACATCTGAGCAGTTGAGGGGTAAGGGCCTTGCTCAAGGGCCCTACAGGGGTAACTTGGTGGTCATGGGATTTGAACCTGGGACCTTCCGAACCGTAGTCCAATGCCTCAACCACTGAGCTACCCCTGACCCTATTATCATTATTATAGTGTTGGTAGAAAACAGTTTGCATAAACAGCAAATCAGGGAAGTACGAGTGCCATGGAGACCTCAGAACCTGTCAGGTGATGACCAAACACCATAGAAACCTTGCCGACTCTGCCTTCCCTTTTCTGATCAACACGACTGGTCAGATGTGCACAAACAACCCACATCACAAGGTTTATCATATTTAAACAAGTCGATAATGAACACAATGTTCCAGATTAGATACAGAAATATTATAATGGAAGTCTGAATAGATAACTTCGAAACATACATTACATATCCAAAGACATGTTTGCTGTCTTGCTAAAGTACAGTAGCTAACAAGTAATAAACATGAAAGCTTTTGATGGTATAACAAAATCCTTATGTGCTTGTTTCAGATGTCCTCATCCATTGTATAAGCGTCTTTGCTAAAGAAGACAGCACAAGACAGAAAGACTGTCTATATTTTATTTTTTGTTTTTGAATCCCTTATAAATTATAATTATGAACCTTATTTCATCCTTTATGTTGTTGTTGTTGTTGTTGCTCTTATTCTTCTATTTTTTATAATTATCATTATTTATTTTTATTTTGGGTTAGTTCTAATAGACCAGACAGGAGAAATGTTTCAGGACATCAAGTATCCTCCTTCTGCCCTTTTGAATCACTGGTGTTGCACTGGAGCTCATTTGCGCCATGAACTAGGGGGAAGATTGCAGGTTTCAGAGAGACGGCCCCGCTCGTGCTATTCACGCTGTTCCATTATGCAAGATCACGCTGCTGTGGCCTTAATGGAGTTATATTAATCCATTAATATGCACACTGGACAACAAACAGTAAAAAACATGAAATATGGTATATGACACACTATACTCTTTAACTACTAATAGATCAACTTGTTGGAGTTCATTTAAACAAAACGAAAAGCTCATGGATTTGATCTAGACACTAAACGGTGCACTTTACTTTTTCATACTGTTTATATGAGCCCCTAGACTTGCGAGCACAGAGAATGAGGGATGGTGGAGCAAGGCGAGTGCGCAGGCTAGAAAAACATCCAGTGATTAAGCCTGGTCTCAAGTTCCAACTGCAGCTGGAGAAGCTCCAAGCCTGTGTTTAATATGAGCGCAGAGAGCAATCTTATAACACACCAGGCCTCTACGGTCAGAAAAAAAACCCAGAGAGAAACAGTCGGGGTTCTCCAGAAGCCCCTTTCCTGCATGTAAAGACGCTTAAATCACAGAGCAAAGTTCAAGAGTGGAAAATGGCCTCAAACTCGAGTGGAGAGGAGGAAGTTGCATGAGGAAGACAAGGCTCAAGATTATCAGGATGAAGTCATTCGGATTTTCCGTTAATTCCTTAAAGTGAGCCGCTTAATGTTCTTATTTCAGACGCGAGATACACACTGGTGTGAAAGTCTGAGGAGGCTGGAGCCCTGTGGCTGTTAGGTGGAGTCTTTGCTGTTGCAGCACTGAAATGCACACAATACAGCTTCATATGAGTCATCTCTCAATCGCTGTCTTGAGATTAGTGTCATTGCTGTGAAAGAATCCAGGTTTCAAGCTGTTTTCTGGCTAATACGTCAGATTATCATATTAGGTTCTTTTTAGATTAGCGGACTTTGGCATCAAATCAAATTGACACGAATATTAGAATGTTATTGCGAGATTACGATGGTCTTGTCATGTGGTTATGTTCTCACCCTGTATTCACCCTGTTCTATTATTTGTTTGTTCCTGATTATGTTCTGTAATACGTCTTGATTAGTGTGCTTTTTTTTTTCATTCAAAGCTGTGCAATTAAATCGATTTTATGTTTGATTAATTCAACTCATTTAAATTTAAATTCAACATGCAAATGTTAAATGCCTAAAATAAACAAATTCCCTTTAAAGAAAATACAAACTGTTTTGCATCTTTAGCAAAGAACATAATGTCATTGCTTCTTCTTCGGAAGACGGAAACACTGTTTATGTTTCAATTCAACTTGAAATCCACAATACCCAACGATCATGTTTAATCGAATTCATAAATATATCTCTGTTAGTTGGGAGAGCCATCCATTAGATTCACCTTAAAGCTTTGGGAGAACACTAACAAAAGCATCACATGTCATACACCTCGTAAAACATATGTTTTTCGTTAATTGTTTTTCGCCATAATACTCCTTTACAGCTATTTCAACAGAGATTTTTTTAAAATAATTTGTGAAATATGTTTGTGCAATAGACATAAACTTTGCACGTATAATTTTTAAACAGAAGACTATGAATGAAAAATTTAAACTACCCGAGTCGGTTGCTCCAGAAAGATAAGTACAACATTTGACCATTTTAGCAACACAATTTACCTCTAGAAAATGATGAGCGACTATATTTTCCTTCCAAATCTACATGCCAATTTGGTCAGGATGTAAAGAATGATCAATACTGTAGATTTTTACTGTAGTCCAATTCATATATATATATGTGAAGAATAAAGTCTGTGCTTTTCTTTCTTCTTCTAAATCTGGCTTATCAGCAAAAGTCCAGTGTGTATCTTCCCTCACAGCAAAGTGCTTACTATAAGTCACATCAGTATTTCCTATTATCTCATTATCAAGAATGATACGTCTCCATCTCCATCTTCATCTCTATCTCCATCCAAATATTTGGACGGATCCTGAGAGCAACAAATGACAAACCCACAACAATCACATTTGTCCAAGACTTTATGTCCTCAGGGCTGACCCTGGATATTTCACTGAACGCCGCCTGCTCAGGCAGCCTCGCCGAACAATAAGAGTCAGTATTTAGTGTGTTGGCGTAAACACGTCACTGTAGAGTGTGTCGGCACTGAACAGCTCCAGTACATAGTGAGCTTTTTTGTAACTCCAAGTTAAGGCAAGAGACACATTTGTCCCTCATATGCCTGTGGTAGTGAGTAGTCTGGCGACGGAGCACATCATGACACTTGTATGACTCTGTGCCTTTGTGTGTGTAAACAAGTTAACGTCCCTAATTCAGAAACAGCACTGCAGCAGCAGTATGCATAAAATCCTTTACAGGCCAATAGCCTGGGTTCATACCATCCATTAAAATGCAGAACAAATATCTGTGTGACGATGATGGTTGATGGTGACAGATGGGCTGGTTTGAGTACTAAAGATACTGCAAAAAAAATTTTATTTCTCTTTCTCAGGGTCAGTCGATCTGCAAGTTTTTGGCACAGGTTTTACAACTTAAGGCTTGGGAGCGGCACTGAGGATGCCCTGCATCTCATTTGTTGGGTATTGTATGTGGGCTTGTAAGCAATGGTAACCCAGAGGTGGCGGGACTCGAATCCCGTGAACCTCCAACCAGCCACCCAGAACCTCAATTGCCGAGCCACTGATATTCTGGAACATTTATGACAACACTCTCTAGAGTTTACACAGAATGATAGACCACCTCTAACAAAAAACAACGATGCCAGCCTCGTTGGACCTGACAGGAAGGTTGAAGTGTCTCAAATAACCACTCGTTACAATCGTGAGGAGCAGAAAAGCATTTCCTTAGACATAGCGAGATGAATTTTGAGGTTAAAGATATATTAGAGAAGAAGAACTCATTGGGTTAATTTTTTGCCATTTCAAGGTCTACCAAAACTAGACAGTCAAATCAAAATTGCCTATTGCCTATTTCAAACAACTGAAATAACAGTATAATTCTGCCCTTCATGGCACATGGCAACACCCAGATTTTATTTTGGTGATGGTGGTGATCCTGTTTAGCATTAGTTCTTGTTGGTCCCAGTCTTGAGTAGGTATCTAAAGCATACAGATGGATCTTTAGTCGATGAACTGGTGTGTGATTCAATAGGAGTATTTTGGTGGTAACTCAGTGGTTAAGGCATTGGCCTATGGTCCAGATGATTCAAACCCTAGCACAAATGTAAAGATTTGCTTTCATTTTCCTAGTACATGTACAATTTGTTTCAATAGATTTTTATTAGAAATATGGTTTTATTACCTGCTCTTAATGCCCAGTTACTTTTCACCCACACTGTATAATGACACTCTGGATAAGCCCATCTGCCAAATACTGTAAAGGTAAATTCAAAAGGCACGTTTTTTTTAATTTGAGGTGCCAAAACTTCTAGTAACCATTGGATTGGGAGGAATGCTGAGTAATGTACTGTAATTTTCATATTCAAACTAATGAGATGCCAGTCTGGTATTGGGCAGTCTCAGCAGCGTGTCTCCGTGGGGAAGAGCCCCGTTCGCTTCAGCTCTCACACTTAATGTTGCACTCGGCCGGGGGTGCGATTTCATTACTCGCTCTAGATGCCATCGCACAGAGCGAGAGATCGTGCGCGAGAGAGAGAGAGCGTTAGAAAAACAATGCATGGTCTCGGGCAGAAAAATTTGGGCAGACGCTTCAGCTCTCACCTATGGCCTTCACGCGGCGCTCCGCTCTATTTATGGTAACCAGCGTAAATCTGTGATCCGTTCGTACTCTAGTGCATGTGTTGATTAGCAGTGATCTATAACAACACACAGGCTTGTTTAGGAGTAAAAGCTTTATTTTAGTCCTGATAATGGCTCAGTGTGTAGTGCTAATCATTTCATCGAGGGGCATTAGGGAGGGAAAACCTCTAACGGGACACAACTGATGTTAGCAAAGAGGATTACACACAAAAATCTCACTCTTGCGTTACTGGCAACTTTAGACGCTACAATTTTCAGCTAAACTTTGTTATGAGCTGTCATCTAATGTTTACTTTTCTCCATATGGCTCCACAGAGACTGATGCTAAGTGTAGTAAATGCTAAAAGACTTAGCAATGCTAAGACTTCACTTAGCACTCTGAGGTAAAAACCTGTTTTTTTGCTCTGTTTTATTTCCTTTTATGTATAATATCTCTCTCATTTCCTCACTGTCCAAAGAAAGACTTAATGGTTATGAGGTAATTTATTTGCTAGCTTTGGTTATCAGCTAGTTTATCTTGGAAACTAGGGCAAGGTTGATACTCGAACGGGTAAATCTGAATTCATGTGACTTTTTGCCTCACATGTGACGTCATCAGTGAGCACAGGCAGCGTGGGGATTTCATAGCAGTGCTAGCAATAGCTGCTAAAACACGATCTAGCTTTCTTCCTTCTTCCGGACCTCAAAAAATATAGTCGACTAACTGCTCCAGAGCAAATTCCCCAGCACATTGTAGCTAAAAATCACAGCAACTGTTTGAAATGCTTGATGCTTGACTCATGATGTATTTTAGCGCAGATGACGTGAGCAAAGACGTATCGATATGTACACGCGTGTCGTTTCAGAGGACAGACATGTCCGTATTGGAGTCAGATAAAAATCATTTGTACTTAAGAACATGAACCAACATGACATACAAATCTGATCTGCTAATAAATAAATAAATAAATAAATAAATCGTAATCGAGCAACATGGCTTGTAATGTCAAAGTAGTACGCCCAGCGTATCATTCGTCCTCCTTTCTTTCCTTCATGATACTAAAAGAAGGTTATACGCTGTAGGCCGTGTCTGAGTTTGGCTAATGAAGCTAACAATTTGCTGCTTAGTTAATTCAGGTGTGTTAGAGCATGATAAACACTCATGCGACTGAAAATAACCGAACTCACATTATCACGAATTTAGGTGAGACAACAGAACACAAAAATCCTCCTGGTTACGAGTTGATATTCAGACATTTTCAAATTATGATTTGTGCGACAATGTTTATGCTTCACAATATGAAAGAACTCGTCTGATAGACGTCTGTCTACAGGATGATGCTTAGCAAAATAAATGTGCAGTTATGTTATATCTTTTCTCACTTATTCAAGGGTTGTTCAAGTCAAACCGGGACTTGTGATGAAATTTCGTGTGAATGAACGCGTAAAAGCGATTGACATTATGGTGACAGTATGGTGAACACCTGATCCTTAAAAATCAAGAAGATGGGATGGAAAAGACTCATCTGTCTAAGGGCAACTGTCACTGACACAATCATTCATTGCCACATCCCCCATACTGTCCTGAACTCGCTCTAGATCAACTCCACATGTTTGCGCCATAAAAGAGTTCCTGGGAGGCCAGAGTTTCAGACATGAAGCATGGCAATCCGATCATGGCTCTGGTACACTCGGAGAAAACTGTCTACCTTGATTGTATCCAAGCGCTAGTGAAACACTGTTTGTAACAGGTGATTATTTAAGGACATAAAAGGAGTTTTGTTCTGTTATTACGCACAATCAAAAGTCCCAGTTTTACTCGAACACCCCTCGTATCTTAAGATATCTGACTATGACTTATAATAATGCTCATACACTGCACAGTATATTTTTTGATTGCTGTAAATTCTTTGTTGATGACTTGCGAGTTGATATTGGCGGTTTTGGAACGAGTCAAGATGATTTAGTGTCATTGCACCCAAAGTTCTGGCAGTGACCCAACCGTTTTATTAAAATCTCTGCATGTGAGCGCTGCTACGGCAATCCGGTCTAAAATCTACAGACAGGGGGACGGCAAAAAATACAGTAGTGTTGATGGTGAAACATGTATGAAACATGCTCATGGACAGAAAAATAACGCCAGGTTCACCGCTGCAGGTATTTTGTGTTTACACGTGCCTGTTTTCAGCGTAAGCAGATTTCCAAACCATGCTGATTAATAACATGGGATGTCATTTTATTTCATCGAGGTTCATTTTGAAAGAATCATTATCACATAATCTATCTTGGAGGACACGTGTTGTTCCACGGTCGGCTACGGAATTCAGCCCGGGATTTTATCAGGTTCCTCATGAGTGATCGGGTGTGACGAGTAACAATCTGCTGTAATCGCACAGTGTAAATCCAGCTTTAATGGTTACGCACCATAAGATACATTACAGACGTTACACCTCCTTCACTGAGAGGCAGGAGGGATGGCTGAGAAGAAACAAGCTCCTCACGAACAAGCTGTCACACACACACACACACACACACACACACACACACACACACACACACACATGCACGCACACAAAACCTCCCACCCCCTATGCACCCTTCTCAGTCATATGACTGTGCATAGAGCTGTGCTAAGGAATACAAAGATTCTCTGTATGGATGTGAGTATTGAGTCCTGGGGAAGGGAGGATGGTCCGTTCATCTCCCACACATGCACACACACACAGATATGAATGTGTACACACACAGAAACACACACACACTTGCTGAGTGTTTCAGGGATAGGGTTTCATAGCACTTTTCCAGATCAGGCCCAGGAAAAAGGCGAGACTCTGCAGATTAAAATAATTTCCTATCAATCTGAACGAAGGTCTATGAACAACAGCATGTGCAACTTCCTGCAAGTCACAACAAATGAAGTATTTTTAATTAACTCTATATTAACTATTTAACACATTTGCACAAAGCTACTTAAAGACACTCTACATGTTATTAAATATGCAAGTCTACAAAGCGAAGGTCTGCTGTACTGTGCTTAACGTTTAATCGTTTTTTCTATACACGCCATATATTTCTGAACTGCTGTTTCAAATTTCATACGACTGGAAGAAAAATTGATGTAACCTTATTCAAGAGTTCATAAAACCTATGCAAGTTATTTATTTCACTGTCTAGCTTTCATTGTATTACTACAGTATAATCACTGCTGTCTGTACTGGCCATCATATTTCACATCACTGGTTGCTATGGTGATGAGAACGACTTCCCAAACGTCTGATTGATACACTGTGGTCGGGCGATGTCAGGTAGCTCCGTTAAGATCGATATTTCCAGCTTGGTCTCATCATTAGCTGAAAGGAATTAGCAACACATATATTTTCATATTTTCGCTACAATCGAGTTCTAATTGTTTACTCGTGACCAAACTGAACTTAAGCTACACCTGCTGACCTACAGTATATAGGACTGTTTGTAAGAGAAAAGGAGACACTGAAATGAAGAGATAGAATGAGAGAAAGAAAGAGAGAGCAAGAGAGAGAAAGAAAGAGATCCCATGGCTGAATGCGGAACAGGACCGGTTCCTGAGAGAAAAAATATATATATAAATAAATCATGCGGGCCGAGTGAGCAAGTGATGCAAGTGTTGAGAGAATATTCCGGATGTTGTAAGAAAAGGATGTTCAGTGCTCAGCTTGTGTTGTGCGCGTTTTGATATGCAATAGAGCCAACGAAGTAGGCCAAGGGTTTATACCAGGAACAAACCTATTGTTGTTTTTTTAATTAATACTGATATCAGAGCTGTGAATATCTGCACAATAGAGTCGTGCGATTTAATCGATCTTTTGTTGGCCGCATCAATTAATCAAATCCATAGGTCAGTCTTCGTTAAATGCTGTAAAATTGTCAAGTTCAATTCAGACAATAAAGATTAACGCTTTGGGATTAAATACTGTATATTGTAAATCACGATGCCCAAAAATCTAAATAAACTGACAGTCTGTTTGTGATTCACAGCTTTAGTGGACGATGCTGATAGTTATTACCAAATATTTTTAAAACGTGTCAGGACATACAGTTTGGAGATTTTTTTTTTTCAGCTCTAATGCTAATGGTGTCCAAAAATTTGCTCAGATAATATTACTTGTGTTCATGCAATTTCCAAACAAATACTTTTAAGATAAACCAGATATCCTAACCTGGCTAATACGGTTCAATCAATCCATTTTGGTTGAATTTCAAATAAACGAAAAGCACAAAAAAGGCTCTGTGCTCCTAAACACACTTACACTTAACATGATTTCTTACATCTGGCGATCGTTCATACAGATATCCATGAACATGAAACCGAGATGTCAGACTCAAGGCCTAGGCTGTAGTTTTAATTCTTATTTAAACCAGGACTGATTTTATAATTTAAAACACAAAGCACTCGTCCTGGACATCATAATGCATCGCAAAGTGGAAGATGAGGTACCAGATGAAAGTCCAAACGGGATATTGGAATAATTCACTTTTGCTCAGCAATTTCACAAGCAGCCCAACGGAGCAATCAAGAGACGCCAGCACAGTGACAGAGATGAAGGTGAACAGGGTTTAATAATTTAGATCGGCTGGAGAAAATCACCATCTCTGCACTTCATTACTGCTTTTAAAGTATTCTCGCTCAGAGGCCCTTAGCAGTTTAAATAAGGAAACGCTCCCATCTCGAGTGCCGTCCAACCTTTTTGTTGTTTGTTTGTTTACATTTTTACCTGATTTTCTCCTTCATTTAATCAAAAACAAAACACATCTCTCTGTTAGGGCATTCTCCTAAGTTTATTCTCTTAATCTAAGTGACAACTACTAACCAGCTGAATCTGAATCGTTTCAAACTGCTTGCTTACGCGTAACACACTCGGAGAAATGTGCTATCCACCCCTTCTGCTTGCAGATGCCCATGATTGTCCAGTGTTGCCATGATTGTTGATTGAGCGGGGTTAACCTTATAAAACTACACAAAAAAATGCAGCAGCAACATTGCAGAAATGTTTTAATGTTTATAGTTCAATTTTTCTCCATATGTGATGAACACTTGCTCACTGGGAACCAAAATTTTTTTCATTTTTGAACGTTTTTTTGGCTTCCAGTTCCTAAAGCTATAATGTTTTGGAAAGATAAATAAAATTGCACTAATGCAAAAACTAATAGCTATTTCTGAACATTATATTTCTAAGACCTCACAGTCAGGAAAATTGAAGTCATCACTTCAAATAGATTATTTTTTACTGTTGAAGGCAAGTGCAGTCCTGTTGCAATAAACCACACCCTTGTCCTCCATCCTAAAAGTGGGGACTTGTGTTTCCATATGAAGGAAAATCAACAAGCGTGTGGTTAGAAACAGCGTTTTGTTCGTTTCGTTTTAGAGAACAGCCAGGGCTCAGTTTCTCGTCTCAAACAAATGGTTAGTCAAAACGGTGACGTGATTTCCTCAAGCAAGATGTGTTCTAGCTGAGGTCTTCAGTTTGCACCTTTTAGTCATGCCTCTCTATCAAAACAAGAAAGCTATTGTTTTTGCTGTTTGTTTCAGGACATAAACCTAAACTACATTCTTTATTGCAGTTAATCAGCTGATCAAATGAATGAAACAAATTCTTGTTAATTTTATCATTACAGGTTCTATAAATAATCGTTCCCACACAGGCTATTTTTTCTCTCACTTGAAGCTAATAACTCAAATTAAACCCCAGCTTGTAATATTAACGAAAAACCACAAAGACATACAGTATATCTAAAGGCCTTCTGAAGGTTACACCCTGACCTTAAACTGGTACAAAGTGCTCACACTGGAGACTCCTTAAGAATGTAATTTCTTATTGCCTTTATTAGATTGCAAAGAAATAAGTAGTCTGCTTTTGCTTCCAACTTTTTCAAGGCTTTAACATGCATGTGTTAAAAGAGAAAAATATATAAAAAATTCTTCTCTCAGAAGCTTCACCTCAAATAGATGCATCTAATCTAAATAGCAAACTTAAGTGTTCGTGTAACCCAACACTGAATACGAGCAACTTTCCACACACAGACGTTGATGTAACTTTGGACCTGAATTCATGAACATGAACTGCAAAAACGTTTAAAAAAATGATCAATGAAGACTACACAAACTAAAGGCGGAGCTTACGTAAGTATTGTAATTACTGCTAGTTGATACTCAGGTCAGAAATTAAGCTCAGCATTTTTTAAAACAGCTTAATCAAACCTTAAAGTTTGGCTAGCAATCCAAACTGTCGATGTCTGTCGATGTTGATGTGATTGTATCCAGATGAATGTTACCACCCAGACCACCCGGTACAATTCTAGTGAACTTTCTTCAACATTACATTAACATTGGTCTTGTTTAACGTCACTCTGTTGAAGGACTGGAATCCAAACACTTAGCATCCGTTTAATTCCCTTTGGATTCCGTCCAACCTAATGGTGCTGTAAAGAACTGTTGCCCCACTGCTCTGTCTCCTACAACTAGTGTGTGTGTGTGTGTGTGTGTGTGTGTGTGTGTGTGTGTGTGTGTGTGTGTGTGTGTGATTATGTTCTTGCTCACTGGAACAGGTTGTTTGATTACACCTAGCAAGTTCACTTTGCATTGGCATACATTAGCTCGACAGATGCTGTCTGTCTGCTGGCTGACCTCCATGGCCTATGAACTTAACAAAATTTTAATTCTAGGAATTTTAGCTAGAAATCTTTAGCTAGAAAACTTTAACTAGCGGTTATAAGATCTTTGGCAAGAGAATAACATACCCAATCAATACCTGCAACCATAAACTACTGTCCTTCTCCAACAATGTTGCCACTCAACACCAAAAAAAAGTACTGTGCAAAAGTCTTGGCACATGCAAGAAAAAGTAAATAACTGGTGTGATGTCCCTTTGCTTAAAATATAGGTTCAAGTACAATCAGTGTAGTTTTATAAGAAACTTGGCTGCTTACTTTTACTGAACATCCTGCAGGACCAGGCACAGACATCCTGAGGACTTTGTCATCCCTGCTTCTTTTTTATGCATGCAAAATTTTTGTTGTTTTTTTGTTGTTGTTTTTTGGTCTGAAAAACTGTATTTTTACAGAATATGATGCTTTCTTTTCTGCCCTACACATTTTCCTGTAATAATAATGTTTAGAAATCTGTTTTTGTACTGACCCAATAATGAAGTCATTAAATACACATGTTTAACAAAACCTGAGATTTTTGCACAGCACTGTTTTTTGTTTTTCATTCATATAGTAATTTTAGAATTATTATATCAAACTTACCCTTTGCTGCTACATTTTCAAGCTATTCACATGCTTTTACAGCATTTAGCTAAGAGGTTCGCTACCTTCTCAAACATCTCCTTAAGTTTTTAGGCACTTCTTTAGCTAATTAATTAGTAAACCAATTGATTATTAGCATCCTATAACGCACAGTTTTAGACATAAGCTAGTATTATTGAGCTAAATAGTTTAGCTATTTTTTTTTAAACATCCCACCAGATTATGATGAAGGAACAGATTGGTCAAACTATCCAGATGCTTAAGATCTTTGAGTTAATATTTCATGAGAATTGCAACAAGCATTTAGCAGGCTTAAGATAACACATTTCAAAAATTCGCTAGTCTGTAAACATCTTTAAACTGGTTGCTCTGCCTGTGTAGCAGCCTTGTGTTGTTACAGTCCTAGTCCTCCTTAACCAATATTTTAGCAAATCATGAAAAATGCACATTTCCTTCCAAATACTGTCCATAATTTGTTTCTTTCATTTTGGAATGAAGCTATAAATGTAGTTAAGTATCATGCAAATGACACAAATTTATCCTTCAAATGACATTAAGCAGTTCATGTTCTATCAATTCGAAGAATGCATTCATTTTTAAAGAAATCATACCCTGCACAAATCATATTAGAGGTACTATGTATTATCATTAAAATCCCTGTAAATAACCCTTGAAGAACCCTAATGTACACAAAGTGCCAAAGCAGTTTAGCTCGATTTTAAATACCTGATTTATTCTACGTACTAAGAAAAAAATAACCTGGAGTTTATAATGGCCAGGTAATCAAAACCTTGCCATTATAAACTAAAGAAGCATAATCTCTTAGAAAAAAAGACAATTGAAGGTTCCAAAGTTTTTTTGTTTTTTTAAAGACTTGTTAGTGCAGCGAAAAAACAAACAAAGCAAATTTCAGACAGTAAATATGTCTCAGCTGATCGATTACCCTCAGGTAGGAACTTAAGTTGTATGCATTTTATGTTCTTGTAGTTAAGGTAAAAAGCATCTCACACACACCAGCCTTATGAATCACTGTAAAAACTCTTTGGCACACAAAGGCTTTTTGTAGCAGTTGGCTGTTCCAGGTTTCTTTAGGACCCTGATAAGGTGCTCGGCCAAAACAGGCCCCATTGTTGAGCCAGAAACAATTAGAGCCACTCGAGCACTGGCCCTGATATAATTTGTGTAAATGTTGACATTTCCCTTCGCAAGAAAATTTCCCTTTACAGAGTCGCACGGAGACTATTTATTTAAAAAAATATGTTGAAACACATAGAACTTCCCCCGTCTCCAGACTATGCTGTAATGGATGGCATTACTTTAATGACCACTTTTTTAAATTTAATATCCTGCATGTACAGTATAAACTGAAAGTAGTGCTTTGGTCGCCAAGGTATTGTTCATATACTGTATAGACGACTCACAGTCCCTTTTTCATTGAAATACGTAAAAGTCAAAAGCTAGTGACCCACTGTTGATGTTATTTTCTTAACAACATGAATCAATATGTATAATTAGCCAGGGGTCAAAGCACGGGTGACCTTTTTATTTTAGAGTCAGGTAGGAATGAAAATCTTATTCTATGGCCAGAGGTCAGGAGGCCTTTAACGAGGGAAAAAAGTAAATAACAGTGATACTGTACATATTCAGGATGTGATTAAACATCTGCCATTATATGGTAGCTAGCTACTGAAGATAACAAGCTGCAAGACTGGACGAAACAAAGGGTCTGATGCATTGCTGTTTTGTAAATGACGTATTGTATGCAGTGAAATGTATAAGAGCAATTGATTATCAGTATAAATGGAAATCAATCTTCTTAACAAAGCAGACTCCAATGCTAATGAAGTCAGCCTCTTTATTCTGTCCTCAAAATGGAACCATGAAGTCACATGAATGGCAAGGATTTTTTTTTTAAGTCTTTTTTGGACAATTATGCACATTTCTAGATGATCTGATGTTTTGTTCTGTTACCAAAATGCAAGTAGTTGTTAGTACTATTATAATTTATTTATTTATTATTTATTTATCTCGCATATAAAATCAGTGATTGTTTTCATATCTGCATTTATACCACAGTCAGCCAAAAACAATTTATAGACACTTAATATAGTATAGACACAAAAATAGTATGAGTATAGTATATTATATTAATATAACATATTTTTTTCCTAACTGTAACTTTTGCACTACCTTTTGTGTTATATTGGTATCTGTATCAGGCTAATTCATCTGCCGTCTGTGTATTTGTAAAAATGACAAATTTTGGGCCATTTAGGCTTCACATTTCAAGTCAATTCATGTTGATATCTCAGTAATTAATATAAAGGGTTAGAAGTAATCTATGTGTTCTTTCAAAATAAAAATTTTACACAAAATTTGTAAACATAAACAAACGAACCAAAACGAAAGTTGAGAGATGTTCAAAACTAGCTTATGTCAGTAAAAAGCCAAGTGACGCAAGTTTACATATTTTATGGATTTTTCTCGTCAGCGAAAGCTATTTAGAAAGAGTTAACTCACAATACCAGCGTTGCCTTCAGCGTGCATTTAAAAGCTACATGATTTTTCGCACAGTACCTGGAATGGATTATCTGCATTTACAATATCATTTATGAGAAAATTCATATCGCAATATGAAGTTTCACCTTAACCTGCTTCCAGAACGAATAAAATTCATATGCTGATGTTCAGCTGTTGTATTACATTAACCAGAAAAAGGCGTTATATTAAAAGCTTTTAATATAAATCTGGTCCTTCTTCAGTACTTGGACTAATCCCAACCCCCCTTTAAAAAAAATCCTCTTCCCAACTGTGATTGACAGATGGCACTTAGTTGGTAACTTAGTAACCGAGTGTAAGGATCCATCCAATGATGAAAACTTCAAAGCACTACAAGCCTAAATGTAAGTGTCCAGAATATGGAAATTTTCAGTAATTATCTAGCAAACAGATAATTCTAGCTGGCAAACAGAACATGCTAATTGCCTTTAGCTAGCTAGCAAAACAGACAATACTATATATAATTTTTAGCTAGCTAGATAAAAACTGATAATGTTATATATGTTTTGCCATGATGGCACAAAACAGAAAATATCAGTCACATAACATCGGAAATCTGCTGCCATATTTTATGTCCGGGTAAACATCTCAAACAAATTGAATAATATTTTCGAGAACCTACTATAACTAGCAAGATGGTTAGTTTTTAGACGTAATTGCAGTAAAAAGCTCAGACCATCCTGACAAACATCGCCTTAAAGAAAGGATTCATGGCAAGTAATTATTTATTGCTAGTTATTATAGGGATAAACGTTAAACTGTTTGGGGGATTTTGATCAAATATTACATATCGCTATATTTAAAAAAAGGGCACAATCAATGATCAGACGACACCAGTATTAGCCAGATAGTTAGCAAACAAATAACGCTATCTACTCAAAAGGGAAACGCAAGTTAGCTTGCTAATCTTCTTCCTCTACAGAGAATGGTGCGATCAGCTGAGCGCATCATCCGCACCGAGCTCCCTGACCTGCACTTGATCTACAGCAAGCGGTGCTGGACCAAAGCCAGGAAGATCGTGAAGGACCTCAGCCACCCCAGCAATGGACTGTTCT
>JAQQZS010000009.1:23839398-23850588 GCA_030068045.1 Platyallabes tihoni | reverse complement strand
GACAGTGCATATATGAGCATTTATTTTCTGGCATAGTAGAGGAAGCGGAGCTTCCCTTGTAGTCTTAGAGCAGCCGCCACTGCTATGCATGATGGGTGCATCGCTTCATGTTCTTCCCTTCTTACCTCAAATAGGTCGACATGACCTTTTTCCATCACTCCAAAGTCCAATCTTTATGTTCTCTAGGAAACTGAAGCCTTTTTTCTGATGAGTCTCACTAACAAGTGCTTTTCTTATGGACACACAGTTGTTTAGTCCTGATTCTGTGAGTTCTCATCATATCGTGTAAATTGGTTTTACTTTCACTATTAAACGTAGCCCTGATTTTTACTGTCGTTTTTTTTACCATGCAATTTCATCAAGTGTTCTCCATGCATGATTTTTTTTCCCCAATCACATTTCTTCCACAAAGCTGACGGTTCAGCACTGTCCTCTCAGGTTTTGATAATGTGTTCTTAAACCAAATCCAGTCATTTAAAATCTCCTGAGTTGTTTTCTTTGCTTGATGCAGCTCAGTAATTGGATCCTTCTGAAATAGAGACTTTTTTTGACCAGACAGTGTATATAAATATAAATTGTGTACATACTTTTCAGTACTATTAAGTATAAAATAATTAGGCTTTAAAAAGGCCTATCACCATTGCTCTGCGGCGCCATAGTGCCTAGAATTGTTGTAATACTGTTTGAAATACTGAACTACTACTTTTCTTAGTGACATTTAATGATGTCTTAGCTAATACAGTATTGACTTTTTGCAGGCACGTGACTACTATGACATCAGTCACAACAACGGACGGCAGAAGTACCGTTAACCGCCATTAGGCTACTATGACAAAAATGTTAGAAATATTACCTTATGATTAACTCATGACCTATCGGATTACCTGATGCTTTGTTACACAGATAAGAGAGTAACCTAGCAACTGATAGCTTCTGTTCTGCTGATTATTTTCATATACTGTACAGCATGTCGTGATGGACTTTGAAACAAGTGTGTGAAAATAAATGAAGAACCTAATAAGCATATTAATTTGCACAAGTTTGATTTATCATAATGTGATTACTTTAGACGGTGTACAAATCTGTCTATTTCTCTAGGAAATGGTGGCGCTTGCTCACTCAGTGCTTCTATTGCAAATAAGATGATGCTATGGAACATGCTGTGCTTTACGCTTCATAAATTATGTGGCGATAACGTTTACTAATACTAACATTTTAAAACTATATGAATAATATTAAACGATTTGACATGGCTACATAATTATTCAGAGATTCCTGTTTGCTGATGACAAACTCAGGAAGAACAGTTATAAGCAAAGTCTCACTATCAATAAAGCAAATCAGCCTGACACAGGATGAGACTGTTAATGTGAAGTTTTTATAACAATAATGCTACTCAATTAACAGGAATATTACTATAGAATTTAATATGTACTGTACATGTCTATATATATATATATATATATATATATATTTTTTTTTTTTTTACTTTGAGTAATAATGTTATGAACTATACAGACAGAATACAGTTAGATTAATATCATATCGTGTCATAATACAAACACCATATTGTACATGCATCATATTATACTAATGTAATACTATATTATGAAGTATGCTAATTTGTGTACTATTATTAGCAATAGCTATACTAATGATATGAATAGGACAGACAGTTTGATATGCAAAATGCTTATACGACCGCCCATGACCCAAAAAGAAAGATTTCTCTATGATGAAATAAATTGCACTAGACAGTACAATTAAATGAAGTAATATAAGATAATATATAAAACAATAAAAACAATTAGGTAGAAGATTTTGCAATGTTTACTAAAGTTACCAAAAATAAATAGAATTAAAACAGAAGGGTAAACATTATACAGGACTTACAGACAATACAGAATGAAATGAGGTCTAAAATGTAAGAAAATTAGAAATGTAAACATACCGTATGTTGTGTGGGAATGACATAAGCAGTATGACTGAAGCAGTATGATTACTATTGATGTTACTATTGATACAATATTGTAGTATATTGTGGTTCTTATAACAGGGAACATTTTTTTTTGTTATAGTACATTTCAAATTCTAACACATCCTGTCTCGTGGTCATCAAAGATCCAGGAATGTAAAAGGCCTCAGTGTCAGCACTGTGGAAATATTTGCCGGTGATGCACTCTCAGTAACGAACACATGAATCAGTGTTGAGCTCTTTTGATCAGAATTCTGACTAGATCTGGTGCTTGAGATAAGCGGAACTCAAATGTGGGCTTTTTTTTTTTTTTTTTAGATATTATACATGTACAACCCTCTCTATCTCACACACACTCACACACACACACACACACACACACACACTCCCTAATCTCCTACCATACCGTCTCCACTGCCTTCTCTCTCCTCTCTCTTTCAAAGTGTCTCTACACTTCCCCTCCTCCTGTCTACCTAATCCATAATCGCGTGGAAATCAGGCAGGAGGAACAGTGCAGCTTTGATCAGACTCATGTCTCAGTGCTGCGTTAGGCGGCGGGCACATCCTGCTGTGCCCAGGAGATCGCAGCATGTCTAACACGGAAGCCAAAACCACAAACGCCTGTTAACCACCAGGATCTCGTGTACACTAACCGTCACTAAACGAACAGAGAAGGAATGTTCTGCACTGTTCTCACTGGGACATGAGTGGTTACTTATATAAATAATTTTAACAATGTTGGTCTGTTAAAAAAAAAATGGACGTCATGCTCCTTTGTCTATTTGCCCCATTGGTAGAATTCCTACTGCAATCCAAAGAAGCACTGCATTATTTTATTGTCTTAAGTAAAGTTCTTAATATGAGGTATCAAATCAGTAAGTGGTGACAGATCTTAGGCATTCTGATCTGATGCTATTTCTCTCTCTTTTTTTTTTTTACAGAAAAAGAGGGAAAAAAGATCTCTCCAGGAAGTGCAAAGTAATATATTTATTTTATTTATATATTTTTATATAAATATTATCAAATTAAAAGTTTAATTTGATGTATTTATATTTAGTTTTACATTATCAAATACTTTATATTTTGAAAATTGTTCTGGTCAAGTTGGAAAGAAAATCCAGGCTTTTTTTTTTTGTCTGTGCCCATAATTACCACAAATATTTCTTATGTGAAGAATTGGAACCTGAGACACCCATTATGTTCAGTGTTTAATGGAGCACTTTTTGTGTGAAATAAATTAAATAACTTTTGGGTGGGTAGAGAGAGAGAGAGAGAGAGAGAGAGAGAGAGAGAGAGAGAGAAATCACTAATAAGCAAAGCAAGACAGGAGTAGATGTAGATGTATTAAGAGAATAAGAATATATATATATGTATATATGTATATAATATGTGTATAAGAATTAAATGCATCTTAACAATATTTGATTGAATGTAACAAATAATAGGAAAATCAGTTAAATAGTGTGGAGGAAAAAGATGATTTGAGAAAAAAATTAGAAATGTGTTGAAATAAATCATGAGAAAGATTTATATGTGAAAATATATGAGAACAGTAAAAAAAAATCACACAAGATGTAAATGTGTAAAAATATTTTTACAGATGAGTTTCATGTGAAAATATCTAAATTAGGTGTAAATATAATTTAGGTGAAAATAAGAAGAAAATCCTGTTTAAATGTGAATTAGATTTACAGTAATTAAAAATAAGTTTAAAAATTAATGAAAAATTGTGCAGGGAAAAATCAGAACAGACGTATTTGAGGTAAAATGAAATGTTTAAAAAATATGTATGTATATATGTATATTATGTATATTGCATATGGAAATAAGAAAATATAACTAACATATATTAAAACAAAAGATAAATATTATTTTATGTTTTATTATATATTAAATATTATTAGAAATCATGAAATAGAAATCACATAAACTACGAATTGTTGTCAAATCCTGTGAAATAAAAACAGATGAAGCAAATTGGGAACAAATAAAGATAAATTGATTTTAATTGAGTGTTTAAAATGTTGGAAGAAAACATGTATGGAAGCAAAAACATAACATTAAAATAAATGAAAGTTTTTAAAAAATTATTAAAATAAGAACACATGCAAAACATAATGAAAAAATGTGAGTTACAGTAAGTGTAAAATATGTGCATTTTTATGTTAGAATTTTTTTAAAAAACAGAGAAATTTTGGGGAAATTTTCATTGCAGAAGCGTTTTTATGTATAACTTTTTAGTAACAGTCTGTTGCTGCTTAAATTAATAAAAGTATTACCAGCAGTGATCATGATCATGATGTTGTCATTGCATGTTGTGGATCTGCCTGCTGTTAAACTGATCACGTGTCCTTTGGCATATTGTACATTATAAAGTTATTTTAACATTGTGTACAAGCAGTGAGGCTTGTTCCTGAGTTTAGCTGTAAGGCATTGTTCATCAGTCCATGTTTAATGCGACCAGTCATTCTGTGTGTGTGTGTGTGTGTGTGTGTGTGTGTGTGAGTGTGTGTGTGTGTGTGTGTGTGTGTGTGTGTGTGTGTGGACACATTATACTCTGAGTGTGTGTTGTTTTGTAGTTCACTTTACACATGACTGTCCCTGTGCCTCTGCCGGCAACCCTCATTCTACACAATGCCCAAAAGAGATTAAGCGTGTCCATGCTAGACAGGCACCATTTTAGGGCTTGTCCTGAGTCCAGAATGTGTCTGCTCCATGTCTTCACTAGCAGAGGGACTGAGGTCCCTCTGGACTCCGTCCATTTGTTTTTCGTCCTAAATACTTTAACATGCAATTTTACAGTGCAGGAGACCCTCTGAATGCTGGTATGTGTGGTCCATAACGAGTCAGCTATGCATGGCACGCCACTCTCCAACTCATTCAACTGGTTCAACTGCTGCTGCTTTTAAAACACACACTACATTTAATAATGTACAAAAAACATTAACATAGATGCTGACAGGTTACATCCTTCAAAAAAACATTCGTTTATCATTTCTGTAGTAACAGCTCATTCACTTACATGGTGGATGCTATACTGTAGATAACCTATTCATAATAATGAACGATTTTGTTATTGCACGAAGCAGAATGTATAATTAAAGGAGTGTTGTGAAGATTCTCTGTCATCCAGGAGAGATGATCTGGAAGTCATGTCAGCTGGACTTTAATTCTTCAGTCTGAGGGAAGTTCCACCTATTTGTATCCTCCAGGGTTAAGGATCGCCCCCCTGCCTGAAAAGGCTTGTTAGGTGAACAATGGAGAAGGTGAGAGTAGGAGGGAGCGTCGTTAGAGAGTAGGGGAGGGAGCGAGTTGTTAAGAAGAACCAATAATAAAGAGAGATCAGGGAGAGTTGTTGAGGTGTAACCACCAGAGTGGCTTTCCTGGTGGACCTGTGAAGAGGCAGAGAGACAGGTTGTGTCTAAGACCTTTACCTCAAGGATTTTTCACTTGAACAAGAATTGCATCTTTTACCCCTCTCTCAAACAATCTATTCTCTTTGTACAAGTTTTGTACATTATCATCCTCAAACGTGTGTCCTTTGTCCTTCAGATCAAGGTGATCTGCTGGTTCTGCTCCTGAGATGTCACTCCTTCTGATCTGCTCCATGCTCCTATGTAGGGGATGTTTTGTCTCCTTCACTGCACTGCACTGTGTATATTAAATTGCTCTTCTTATGAGTTTTGAATGTCACTCGTCCAAGTTTCTGTATTAGTGTGTTGCTGGGTTTGAAGTGAACTGGTATATGGTGTTTTCCGCTCTTCACCAGCATCACCACCACTCATGGTGTAACAGCTGTTAGGAGGAGGTTGGAAGAGGACAGCGCCCTCTCCTGGTCTCTTCTCTCCTGGACCTTTGTCTCAACACCAACTACTTCACTTACAGAGGTGATTCTACTGACAGAAATATGGCGGGACCATGAGCTCCCCAGTGTCACCTCTGGCTAATCCGCACATGGAGGAAGTGGAGAAGACAGCACTGAACTACTTCCTGGGAGTGCATCGACCCATTGAGTCGGATATGTAGGTGACACTGCATTCACAGAACATACACTATATGGATAAAGGTATTTGGCCAAACCTGCCAATATTAGATTCAGGTGTTTCAATCAGGCCCCTTATCCCCAGTGAAGAGCAATCTTAATGCTTCAGTACACCAAGACATCTTAGACAACGCTATGATTCCAACTTTCTGGCAACAGTTTAGGGAAGGCCCTTTTCTATTCCAACATAACTGTGCCACAGCACATACAGTGGGGCAAAAAAGTATTTAGTCAGCCACCAATTGTGCAAGTTCTCCCACTTAAAAATATGAGTTTGGAGTGTGATTGTTTGAGGTTGTGGACAGGTGTCTTTTATGCTGATAACGAGTTCAAACAGATGCCATTAATACAGGTAACGAGTGGAGGACAGGGGAGCCTCTTAAAGAAGAGGTTACTGGTCTATTCATTAAAAATCCTACAATGTGATTTTCTGGATTTTTTTTTTTTCTTATTTTGTCTCTCATAGCTGAGGTATACCCATGATGAAAATTACAGGCCTCTCTCAATTTCTCTCTCTCTCTCTCTTTTATTTTAGTTTGTTGTGGAAGAACTTGACTGGCCTGAACACAGAGCCCTGACCTCAACCCCATCAAGCACCTTTGGGATGAACTGGAATGAAGATTGGGAGTCAGGCCTTCTCATCCAACATCAGTGTCTGACCTCATAAATACTCTATAGAATGAATGGACTCAAATTCCCACAGGAACACTCCCAAAACTTGTGGACAGCCTTCCAAGAAGAGTGGAAGCTGTTATAGCTGCAAAATGGGGACCAACTCCATATTGAAGTATGTGTATTTGACAATAATGTCATTGCAGGTTTGGCCAAATACTTTTGTCCATGTACTGTATCAACACAACTGACATTAATAAAAAGCACCAGAGACAACACCAAGGACAATAAATTGGTCTTCCTGGACTGGGTGCAGTTCTCATAGTGACTGATGGGAAAAAGTCAACAGAAAAGCCAAAAAATGTGGTGCACCATCCTGATGCCACATAATTTGTGTTGCAGTGGGTGGTGGGAGTTAAACCGCAAGTATCGGTCTGTTTGTGACTGATGGGAAAGTCTTTCTACAGGAAAGCCACAAACAGTCCAATACGGTGCGGTTTAACTCCCACCACCCACTGCAACACAAATTATGTGGCATCAGGATGGTGCACCACAGGGCAGAAAACATCCCCACCTCCACTCAAGCTAAAAAGAAGGCAAGCAAGCATCTGAAGACCGCTCTCAAGGCCTGCGGATGTCCTAAGTGGACTTTTAACAAAATAGCTTCCATATTCAACAGAAGGACGACAGAGAGAGCTGTGAACCAGACCCAATGGAAAAAAATCTTATCATCCCTTATGTAGCTGTAGTGCCAAAGAAGCTAAAACGGATTTTTTTTAAAACATCACATACCAGTTCACTTCAAACCCACCAACACACACAAGACAGAGACTCGACCACCCCAAAGTCTGGACACCAAAACATAAGAAGAGCACTATAATATATGCAGTCCAGTGTAGTGAAGAGTGTTCAGAGCTCTACATTGGGAAGAGAAAGCAACCTCAACATATGAGGGAGAACCAGCTTAGAAGCATGGAAGAATCTCAAGGCCAGAATCAGCAGCGTACCTTCATCTGAAGGACAAAAGACTCACATTTGAGGATGATAATGTACAAATCTTCTATTTACTCTCTACAGAGAGTATAGATGGTTCAAGAGGGATGTAAAAGAGGCCATCTACAGTATGTGCAAGTGGAAGGATCCTTCTCTCAACAGAGGTGGTCTTAGGAACAACATGTCTCCTATTTTTCAAGCTGCCCTTTCATCTATCCCCAAGAAAATCTTCTTTGCAGGTCCACCAAGAAAGCCACACCTAAGGACTCCATGTACTCTTTCTGGTCGTTACATGTTAACAACTCTCCCTGATCTCACTATTTTGCTGGTTCTTCTTAACAACTCTGTCCCTCCCCTACTGTCTAACGACTCTCCCCAGACTCTCACATTCTCAGATGTTCACCTAACAAGCCTTTTCAGACAGGGAAGGATGTTTGACTGCGGAGGATACAAATACTGTAGAAAAACATTACGATGTAACAAGAAAGAAGTCCAGTTGACATTATTCAACTTCCAGATATAATTGGAGGAGTCTCCAGTGTCCACATGTTGTAACGTTAGTTTTCCACCATAGGCAAGTCTTCAGAAGAGAAGACAGCAATGTCAAGAGAGAAAATGTGACAAGAAAACGTTAATTGTAACCAAAAGAGATAAAAGTATGTGTATGTTGTCCATGGATAGGCACCCCATCCAGGGTGTACCCCACCTCATGCCCTCAAGTCTCCTGGGATAGGTTTCAGGCCCCCTGCGACCCTGTACACAGGATAAAGCGGTATAGACGATGAGTGAGTGAGTGAGCGAGTAAGAGTGTGTCGTCCTTTACTATGTTCACAAAAAAAGATTTTGTCCTTGTGTAGTTTTGGCATATTAATTTTACATCTATGTTACATAAGTTTGTAAATGTACTTAATTCTGTTTAATGATTTTAACATAAACTGACATATTGTTTGTTCGCTGTTGTTTTGGTTCAACTTACATATTTCACATGAGTGGAAATTCTGCCTTTAATTTGAATATGTTATAATAAAAGTGTAAACCATAAAATCTATCATCGGTGAGAAATAAAGCCCTTTGGAAAGTGCTGTTATTGGTAACTCTTACATGTACCAGATTTTTTTCACCTACTGTTTTGCATGTCACATATCCTTTGTGCCTGTTGTGTGTGTGTGTGTGTTTTGACTCTTCTGCTCTGTAAGTCTTTTATGTTGCTGGCATGCAAATAACCCGTCACATTGTATTCACCTGCACTTTGTTCTGCTTCATTAATTCATCTGTTTAAAGTCTGTGTTTCATTTCATTCTGTTATCATCAGTGTCATGTTCGCTGTTGTCTATACCATTGTTGTTGCCGCTCTACTTTGTGTCTTTGCTCTCTTGTTGTTGTTAGCATTAGCTTGTTGATTAGCATTAGCCTTAGTTTCCAGTAATAGTTTATCCATAATCTATAGTATGCACAGCTTTCATGTTGCTGTTCAGATTTCGTGTTTGTATTTGAGAATTTCAAACCTCTTCTTTAATAATGAATCATCTGCACTTCTGCATCCTGCCTCGACTCCAAGATGTTCCAAGATGATGCCGGTGAGGCGCTGGTGTTCCAAGACAGCTGCCATCACGACTGCTCCGACCTCGTTTACCTTGTTTAAGCATTTCACTGCACATCTTACTGTGTATGACTGTGTATGTGACAAATAAAATTTGAATTTGACTCCTTAATTTGTGACGATCCCCACTAACTGTGATTATGACCAATCATTGCATCCATTTCTAGACATTTATATTAGTTTCATAGTAGCTTCTTGTTCTATTAGCTCACATTTTAAGAATTTGTTTTGAGAAACATTTGAACTGATCTTGCAGTATGGTGGTGTAGTGTTTAGCACTTGCACCTCTCAACTTCGGGGTCGAGGGTTTGTGTGGATGGAGTTTGCATTGGAGTTTGGGTTTCCTCTGGATACTCCGGTTTCCTCCCACAGAAAAGGAAAAGCCATGCAGATTAGGCCAATTGGGACTTCCAAAGTGTTCGTACATGTGTGCACTGCACCGGAGTGGCACCCCGTTCAGGGTGTACCCTCCATAGTGCCCTCTGGGCTCTAGGCCTCCCATGAGGCTGTAAGGATACGTATTAATATTAGTATAAGTATTAATATAAATATTGAATGGAAGGATCTAAAAGCAGACTAAATAATCTTTAGTCTTTATTATTATTTATCTTTATGCTAATGTTAATATTATACTATAACACTAATCTTTTTCTATAACTCTATTATTATTTATTTAAATGTTTTTTATTATTATTGTAATTTTTATTATTAAAGCCAGTGGTGTCTCAGTCTGAAGGCTCTGATCAGATTATAAGCTTGGCGGTTGAATCTCCAACACAGCAAAGCTACAGTACCATGTTTGGGTCCTTGAGCAAGGCTGACCCCATGTCCCTAACAAGTTTGGATGTGCTATCAAGTACAAAGTTGAGTCATAAATTATATGCACTCTGGTTATATAAAAACTTCTTAAGGCTGCACTGTCCTATCAGCGCTTTCTGTTCGAGGCTACTGTCTCCCCAGTCACTGCTGTACAGGTGTGAACATGTTACATCAGTTTATTTGTAACTGCGGTGTGAATGCCCCACTTGTGATTTGCACAACAGAAGAGCAGCGTTCAGCGTTCCATTGGACGTCCACCTGTTCAGTCCCCTAAAGCTATACTATTGTTTTCTTTGGATTCTGGGAAAAACAGGGTCTGGATGGAAACAGCGCTTGTGATTCTTCTGCTGCAAGCGGTTTGATACTGGCCGTAGCATTTCTTATCTCAACAATCCACTTTCTGTTCTTACTCTGATTATCAGGTGGTAGAAATCTATCTCCACCACTACAAGTTGTCTGTGTAAGCGCCTTTTACAGCTCTGTGCCTTGTGGGTCGACTTTTATTACGAGAAACACAAATAAAAAAATTAAAATGTACCATAGTATTTGCTTATATGAGCTCCAAATGGAGGCACAAGGAGGAAGTGGGCACCAATACGGTTTCCCCCAACAGACGAAATCTCCTCTCTACGTCCACTTGAGTGATCTTCAAAAAAACCTGTCATGATCTATACATGTTCACTGATGACGTAAATCCAGGTGCTGCCAGGCAAAACTGGAATTTTCTTCCACTTCTTTTTCATGACCGTCTCTGCCATCATCTGTTCCAGGAAAGCCGTGGTGTTTATCAAGGGTGTTAATCAGCTCCCTGGGGCTGAACATCCGATTAACGGATCCAGATCTTGACATCTTTCTCATGGTCTGTGTTTTATCTCTTTTCCTTCTCTTATCCTGTTCCAGAATTGAGGGCTTTCAGTGCTCTAAAGCCACTTTTAATGCTCTAATAAGGCTTAAAGCAGCGTTTAAGACGTCCATCCATTCCTTCTTCTATCTGTCTTTTGTTAATAACTAGCAGTTATGCAGTCTGCATCAAGGATCGGCTCTAAGCCCCTTTTTGTTTACTCTGGTGATGGACAGGATGACAGATGAGGTTAGGCAGGAGTCTCCATGGACTATGATGTTTGCAGATGACATTGTGCTTTGTAGCGA
>JAQQZS010000009.1:23813404-23824292 GCA_030068045.1 Platyallabes tihoni | reverse complement strand
TTGGGATATGCGAAGAAGACATTTCGCTGTGCTGTAAAAAGTACATGTGACAATAATTGAATATTCTTATTCTTCTTAAGAAAGTAAGCAATATTAAAATGGGTTATTATTGGCAGCTGACAGTATAAATTGATTACATGTGATGTAGGAATGAATGAATGAATGAACGAATGAACTTCTTTTCTGAAACAACAGTTAATTGTCCAGCGCGCGCGTTCCCGGTGCTCGTGCACAAAGGCGCGTCCCCGAGTCTGTGTGCGCGCGCGTTCTCGTTGATCTCGCCATACAAAACAAAGCTCTCTGCGCCGCTTCCATTCGGGTTTTTTTTTTTTTACACCGACTATCGGGGCTGGCTGGAGGATCTGCGTGCACACGGAGAAGAAAATCCTCTGCGCTGGAAGGAAAATGGATTTACAGCAGATAGTCTAATAAGCCGGATCAGGATAGTAAAAAAAAAAATAAAAAAAAAAACAGGAGGAGGTTGTTGTTTTGATCGAATCCTGCTTTGAGTGTTTTTTTTGTCGTTGCGATCCAGAGTCTGTGGGGGAAATAAAGCGATCGCCATGTTGTTACCGAAAGGGATCCACTGAACAGGCTGGACTAAAGGGAATAATCGCGTTTTATTTCCTCCTGTCTCCATCGTGCTCTCGCCGTTTTGCTGACTGTTTGTCCTCGGCGACATGGCGGAGCAGAGCTACTCCTGGTGAGTGAGTGAGTGAGTGCGCATTCGCCCTAATGCCCATGCTAAACGATTTTTTTAATGCGTTTTTCTGTTTATCCATTCCTGATTTTGTGCACGACCTGTCATCACATGTGCCCCTGTTTATCTCTTTCTACCCCCCTTGAGAGTTGTCATAATCACCAAGACACATTAAATGCATGATTTCTCTCTATCAAATGCACCAACAATGACCAGGGCTCAGGTTTAAGCTTCAGTGCATGCATGCGTGCGCGTGTGTGCGTGCGCGCATATGTTTTTTTTTTTTTTTCCCATTGCAATTTTCTTTCTGGGCCAGCCTAAGAACATATTACTCTAAATCATGACCGCATTGTTATGAAAAACGTATTTAAAACGATGTATGAAAAAGCCTGCTACACGGCTCGCTCTGCTGCTGTGCTCGAGCTTGGCATTAGCCTGAGTGCTAACCACCAACAAAGGGAAAAAAAGACGTTGGCTAATTAGCTAGCTAGCCTTGTGTTCACACCATTTTAACAGTTTTGTCCGGTTTTTTAACAACACATTCAATGTGTTATTGTCACTTGCATCATGAACAGCATTATTTTGTCATTAATCATTGATCATTTTAATTGATTTTTACACCGAAGATTAGCCAAACTGTAGCATCAACGGTGCGTTTATTTTTAAGAAAAGCACAAACATTAGCATCATTCATACGTATGAAACACTAAGATTCCCCCCTTTTCCTGGACATCATATTTAATATATTGTATATTTTATAATAAGAACATTTAATCACTGAACAGAATAAGGAGAAGCTAATAGCTAAGTCGTGCTAGCAGCTAATAGCTAACAGCAAAGCGACGCAATCCTGGCTCAGCTCGGCAGATCAGCTCCTTTAGTCACACCATTCCTCTCCTTATGTCATGTCTTATTGTCTGTATTCACAACCTACGACCTGTCCTGTCTATATTACCGGGTAGATGTTTTAATGCACGCTTTGTGTATGAACGCTTAGCTTAGCATGACACATTAGCACTTAGCAGTCAGTAATTTGCGGATTTAGCATCACTAACGCAGGCTAATCTACTCTTCATTCAATACGGATCCTATCACAAATCTCCCGTAACGCTGTCTTTTCTCTTCTATATGAACAACAGTACATTTATCACCTCTTTTCAGAGTGAATATTGAGGCCTCGTCGGATGTTCAATACGTTCTCTTCTTTTTGTATTGTTATTAACGATTCGCTTCACTTTAATCATCCCCTGTGTTCAGACTGATGCAAAACTGATCCAGATTCAATAATATAAAAAAAGAGATGTGTGTGTGTGTGTGTGTGTGTTATGCATAGCTATGCATATATATCACAGCAAAAATAACAAATGTTATTAGCTCTCAATTAGCTATTTATTAGGGACAGGAATTTATTAGGGACACACTATATTATTGTGATACCTCTGTGCTTATTCGATTAAAATTGCGATTCTATAAGTAGCACAACTTTATAAATATCGCTATAAAGATTTTCCTCAGATTTCGTTATAATTTTAAATTTCTAACATCCTTATACTCGGAAACCAAGCACAGCATTAAACCATAAAAGTAACTTCAAATGCAAGACAAATTTCTTACTGAGCAGCACATATGTCATATAAGTATAGATATGACAGCAAAAATAACTGAATGTCATTTTAACTCGGCTCCCAATTACGTTATTTATTAGGGAATCACCAGGGAGCAGCCGATATGACATCACGACACCCAGGCGCCAATTCTATAACCATCACAATTTTAGAAATGGCTGATTCAGTGTGACATTTCCCCCAATTTCCTTACAATTTTAAGACCTTGAAGCTCTAAAAAAAAATAATAATAATAAGTTGAGTCCTTGGCTTTATTTAACAGCTTCAAAACTGAATTGTACATGAATAATTAAATGTAGCATGTTTCTAATAACATTAGTTTTCTCATTTAAAAACTTTAAAAAAAAAACATTCACGTGTGCCATTTAAACAATACAAAATGACACCAAATATCAAAGAGTTTATTACTTAACTTCAAATTTAATTAATTAAAAAGCTATATTTATACTAAGCATTATATATCTCTGTCATGTTGTCTGCTATAATTATTATTTCTAAACAAACTGGGCAAATTAGATTTTTGACTAATTGGTGTTTTGAGACTGGTGTAATGAGTGGGTTTGGGGCTAATTCGCTTAGAGTTTAGAGAAAAAGGCACATCGGAGGCTTTTAATGTGAGCGATTTTTGATAATGTAACGCCATAAAATGCTTTTTCGAGTGGCACAACAGAAATACTTCAGCGCTCCGTACAGAATTGTTTATCTGATGCTAATCACCGGTCACGGCCAATCACACTGAAAACCAGACAGTTCTGCTCGCTGGCTGATCGACTGGTTCATCTCTATTATAATTATAAAAAAAAAAATAAAAAAAAACTATTTTCGAGTCAACGTGGCGAATTTTTTCCCCATCTCTACTATTTATATAGATTTTATGTTTTTTGAGGTCAATTGCACAACAACAGAAGAACAAGTTTAACTGCATAAATGGCTCCTATACATTAAGTTTGATTTCTTGGCAAAGACAAAAAAATAAGTCACAAATCATTTACTCATGAGCTGAACTCTTAACTCTAAATCTTTAACCAGTAGTTATCGTCCTTGATGTCCCGTTTGTCCTAATAATAATTTAAACTTGTGTTACTTCATCATTTATGTGCAGCCTCGGTGACTGCAATGAAGACGAATAAAATTGTCACTTCAGGTTTAGAGTCAAATGGTGGTGAAACTGGATGAATACATCATCTGTAGGTAGATTTGTAAAATTAAAAATAAAAGCCTGTGTTTACATTGTACGATGGATAAATGGACAAATTGATGAAAATTGGAAGAAGCTAATATTATTTTTATTATTATTACAGTTAAAGTGCTAGTCAAAGTTGATTAACGGTTCTATCAAAAAAAAATTATACTTGGGTTGAATTTTTAAATGAAATGCGCTTCACAGTGGTGTTATGCACCTCAATAGCACATCCTATCTAATCTATAATAACCAAAAGTCTTGTTTGTTTACATGGACGGGCGGTGTTTGTACAGGCAGAAGGCAGCGTTGTTATTAATTTGGAGCGTGTCACTGGCACGACAGTAGGCAGCATCGTTTACGAGGCGGAGCTCATAGCTACTAAAACCCCGGTGTAGCGGGTATCACTCATCGTTTAACGGTCGGCAGTGGAATCGAATGTAAAAGTAGACAGCATTATCACATTTTCGGTCATACTGCGAGGTGATGATGCGTATATCTGCCGAAACATTGGACCAGCGTGAGAGACCTTACACAGTATCCCCTAAAACAGATAAAGTCCTAGAAAGATCGGAGTGCAGCCTTACATCATGTGGGATAAACGCTTCCGTATGAAAGAGTGATTTGAATGTGGTTGGAGAGTCTATATTACAGATGGTTTACTGAAATCCAGAGACGAGGAGCAAAGATCAAGATCCCGTGGTGGCCAAGCGGGCAGGAGTGTAAAGAGGAGCCTTGGTGATCTATAGCATGAGGTGCTCGTTACAAATCCCTTCACCACTTCCTGAACGAGGAACCTGTTGGAATATATGACTATTGAGTGAAAAGATCATAACATCATGTGCACACCTAACCTTTGAACTACTGTAGATTGTAAAGCTTCACGCAAGGCTTTCACATAATTATATACAATATAATTTTGATTTATACGGTAGTGCAGCATTTGGCATTATTCATTAATCTGTTCCTGTACAATGCAATAGAATCTGATTTAGTAGCATCCCATGTACATTTCATTAACTTCAGCCTCGAATCTGATGGACGTTTCATCAACTTTTTTTTTGACTTTGGTTTAGACCTGAGGTTAGTTAACAAACTACAAATGTAGTAACGGACTGTTTTAAAAGTGTCCGAGCTGCAGGCACAATCCCCTTATCGTGGTAAATATTTTACAAAGTCAATAAAAATATTTTTTAAGGTTTAAGTGTATCGGATGGTGAGGAAATGTCACAAGTGCAGTCGGAAACAGCTGTTCCTGAAACACTTAGCTTTTCACCTAGTGTGAAAAACACCCTAAATTATTGCTCCTTAGTTGTTTTTGCTTGATGCACCGCAATAATTGAATCCTTCAGAAATACTTTAACCCCTCAGCGTAGGTTAGCATTCATGATATCAGAATACTCAAGCTATCATTGTTCATTCCAGTCAGTTTCCAGGCGAATTAAAACGTAGAGCTGGGCACAACATTAGATGAGGTTTTGCTTGCCAAGTGGGCTAGCCGTTGTTATTTGATATCCACTAAACGGTATTTCGCTCGTGTGTAGAAGGTCATGAGCAAAATCTGCTGGACTTGTAATCTACATTTTAATTAACATGTTTGCTCAACTTCCATCAGGTTTACACCCTCGCTACGGTGTTTCCACCTCTTCGCCAACCCTAATAATGTTTTGTTCCTTTTTCATTTCACTTTATCTCAAGGCGTGCCAGATACATGAGCTTTATTTAAGAATGCTTTTATTAAATGCCAAAATACTGAGTTGTGTCATTGATATTGCTTTATTTTGGTCTCCAACTTAACCTTCTGGTTTGTTGAGTTCTGGTTGAACTTGGTGCGCAGTCTTGCGCTCGGCCGTATAGAGAATTGAGTTAACACCAGGCATCGGCTTTGTGCGCCAGGAAAACCAGTTTAGGTCATTATGAGATACGTTACCTAAGGCCACAACTTGTACAGAATAACGCTACGGTGGAAGCTGACTCGGCTAATCGGATAATAAACAACCCTTCTGTTGAAGAGTTTGGGTACGAGATCAAATCAGATTATTTGAAATAAAGACAAGATGAACAGTCTGTGGAAAGGATAGTGTGAAAATAAGCATGTGGAATTCGAATTCCCTTACGATGCGCTTTTGTTGGTTTTGACTGAATACGTTGGTTTTGCTCCGTTAAATACTTCCATGATCTTCTCCTCAGATGATCTGTGAGAATTTCCTCCGGATTCAGACATCTCTCTGTATTAGACTTCCATTACCAAAGGGGACGATTCAATTAATATTGCCATTTTAAAAAAATATTATTACTTGTTTTCCAATTTAGTTTAAATTTTAAGGCCACAAACCTTTAAAATATAAAACTTCAGATATAAGAGTTTAAACTTCAAATGAAATTAAACAGAAAGCTACACGTATCCGCCATCATTATTTTACCACATGGGATGAAAACGTGGGAATAGTTTACGCTCTACCACCTGTAGGATTATAAAGAAGCGCTGATGTTTTTTACGGTGATATTGCAAAATTGTGAGCACGCAGCTTCTAACGAGACTAATGAGCGGTTGCGGTGGTTTAAGACTGGTGTAAGAGTGTGTTATCACTGGGCTTCAGACTAATTCGAGTTTTGAGAGGAAAAAAGGCCTTTTAACCATTTTTCGATTTATAACCAAAAAAATAATAATTTTGGACCCATTTTTGCTATGCAGTGAAAGTATTTCCAGACCTGCCAGTGTGTGTGTGCTAGAACAAGTTGTCTCTTGGAAGTCCAACAAATGAGCAGTCTATTTTCCGCCCTAATAAAATGCCACATGGTTCAGATGAGATGATTTTGCATAGGTATTTTGACCTTTCCAACACCAGAGAATGCCGCCTGTAAGCCCCGCCCCTTTTCTTTCATGTATTACAGGACGCCCTTGTACGATCACAAAGTGTTTGGAGATCAAATGTAACACACTGAATGATGTTAGTAGTGAAGTTTGGGGGGGTGGAGGGATTAGGCAATTAATTACAATTTCTTTTGTGTGTTTTTACTGACACTTTAAGTAAAATAAGAAAATATCAGCCATGTGAACTTGGACAAAAAATTTTGTTGAAAAGATTACGCTGATTTATTTATTCTTTTTTTTAAACTAGTAACATTACGCCCTCCCATGTTGTCCTTAAACCTGATATGTCCTTAAACATTCCTGCCTTTTTGGCTGTCGTTTCTGGATGATTAAATAATTTGTGTTTTTTTTTTTTTTTTTTTTTTTTTCTCCTTCGACCCTCAAAATGGATAACTCTGTGCTGTAAGACATAACTCTCACACAACCCAAACCTCCTCTGTCATTTATTTCTGTTCTGAATGGAACCTATGGATAAAAACCCAGACAGACTCCTCCCAGACGGAAGACGGAGTAATGATTAGAAGTCTAGGCTAATGCGTTTTGTCAGTATCAGGGTTGTGAGTACTGAGTAATCCGTAGTGGCTCTGTAGTGGCCCAGGTGTGACATTACCAACGGGATCTGAGCCACATGTCTGCAGATCATCATAAACACGGTGGTTAAATGTTAGATCTGTTTTGTCTGTCAGCCTGACGCGCATTCGAGTGGCAATTATATAGGTAATAGGACATATACATGTGCTTGATGTCAATCAGCAGCACGGCCAATTATCACCACAAAAATTTCATTATAATTTATTCCTACCTTTTCCACCCTGTCTGTCTCGTCTGTAAGCATGCAACGCAAACACCTTTTCCTTTCTTACTTTCTATAACAGCACACATGGAGCTTTTAACGGGCCGGTCTGGCGGCGGCGGTTTATTTGTAAAAGAGTTTTTATTTTTAAAGAGTAACACTAACTAATTGTTGAACATTTACGAAAATAGTTTGTGTACATTACTGACGTAAACTTAAACTGACGCTTGATAAGAGATGAGAGAGCAACTTTGTAGAAAATGTGTTATGTTTTTTGTTAAAACGCATCAACATTTCAAGGTATACGCAAGTTAAATCTGTTTAAGTGGCACTTCTGGAACATTTTAGGTCAAGCTCGATGATGTTCTGCTGTTAAGGTCTGATCCATCAGGAATTCAACAGCGCAGTGATGTGAAAGGAAAAACACGCAACTGACCTGGCTGTTAAACAGAAGTGATGCATGCTGGGGCGGGGGGAGATGGAGTGGATGGATGGACGACTCGAGTGAACGGGTTGGTTGATGGAAAGGATTTGCTGGACAGCTTAAATGAGCAGCTTGGTGGATGGATGATCATGTTGGGCATGTTGATGGATACACAAATATGTTGAATGGATGCATGGATGGATGGTGAATGAGCAGGTTAGTTGATGGATGGATGATTTGACAGCTTTATGAATCAACAGGTTGGATGGAGTGTTACATGGTCTGGAGCATGTTGTTCCACAAACACTCGAGTTTTACCAACAGTTGTAAGGTTTAGTTTATAGTGCACATGTTGCACATTTCAACAGTTTGGTGTTCATGGTATGGAACGTCTGACAGACAAGTTAGATCCTGTTCTCTGTTGTGTCCCAGCTCCCTTACATAGACATTCCCTCAGCAGCCTCTCTGTCTCTAAAAACATTTTACAGAAACACTGGAATGTGTGAACTCCTCTGTCCTGAAGATTTCCACGAGCTGGAAAACATTTACAACCGAGGCACCTTCCATAAATGCATATTAAATCAACGATAAACATCTAACACAAACGCCACCACACCAACACAGCTTTCGGGCAATCAGATTCAAGAACTGCGATCATTTTTCGAATAAATACTATACACACTTTTAAACCATCCTTTTTTGTTTCTTAAAACAAAAATTGCTGCTTCTGTACCTGAATTTCTCGCAGTCGAAAGCAAGCAAAGAGTATTCACTCAGCCATTTGTCTAAAAACTTTCTATTTCTCTTACTGACAGTTTTAGTCAAATGAAGTTGTATCCAAACTCTTATAAGTATTATTATTTTCAACACTTTCCCAGAAACTGAGGTAATTGTTCGCTGATTTGTGTCAGATTTCAGTTTCTTTTTTGGTGGCATGATGGTAACTGAGGAAGTAAACACATGTCGCTACCGCTTCATTAGCCTAAACCTACACTAACCCCTTTTCCACCAAAATGAATCAGGTGCTAGTTCATGTCTGGTTCTGGTGCCGGTTTCATAGTCAAACTCCAAAGAACCCTGAGAAGTGCCTTACACACGGTGTTCAGACATAAGACGACTGGTGCAGAGAACGAGTGAACGGTGGTTTATTACTTCATGGACATGAAAAATTTCCCATAATAATAATAAGCGGAGCTCAAAAAGGTGTTTATATACCTATTATCACTATTATTGAGGATGACATAATTCTTGTAAATTAATCAAATACTTAAATTCACAAGTTGATGCGCATTTCAATATTACGTTTTATACCCGTATCAGTTTTCGTTTCAATAAATGTTCAATATTTAATATCCGTCGTGTGAAATTTTCACAGCAGCAGCAACAGGTGTCCGAGTATTTGTTACCATGGTAACGCACGGAGCACAGCCTCAGTTTTTCCATGGGCTACAGAGTCGCATCATTACATCACTGTATGCGTGTGTGTACATCTCTACCTTCCCAGCAATGTTGGCGATAATGCTAGCAGCAATAATGGTGGGAATGCTAGTGCTAGCCACAGTACTAGTGGCAATGCTAGTGCTAGCAACATGCTAGCGGCAATAATAGTGGGAAAGCTAGTGTTGGCGACAGTGCTAGTGATTATAATGGTGAGAATGCTATTGCTAGCAACAGTGCTAGTGACTATAATGGTGGGAATGCTAGTGCTATCGGCAATAATGGTAGGAATGTTGGTGCTAGCGGCAATAATGGTGGGAATGCTATTGCTAGCAACAGTGCTAGTGACTATAATGGTGGGAATGCTAGCGCTAGCGGCAATAATGGTGGGAATGTTGGTGCTAGCGGCAATAATGGTGGGAATGTTGGTGCTAGCGGCAATAATGGTGGGAATAATAGTGGGAATGCTAGTGCTAGCAACAATGCTAGTGGCATAATAATGGAGGGAATGCTAGTGGTGGCAACAATGTTAGCGTCAATATTAGTGGGAATGCTAGTGCTAGAGACAATGCTACTTGCAATAATATTGGGAATGCTAGTGCTGGCGACAGTGATGGCGGCAGTAATTTACGGAATGCGAGTGCTAGAGACAGTGCTAGCGGCGATAATTGTGGGAATGCTAATGCTAGCGGCAGTGCTAGTGGCAATAAAAATGCGAATGCTAGCTGCAGTCATTGTGGTTTAAAGTCAACACAGCAACCTTGAGAGATGAGGGAGCTGGTTAGGTCGTGTTACTGCCGGCTGTACTTGAGCTCCTGTGGAAATGCGTCGCAGAGTTTTCATAAATGTTTGCGTGAAATGCGCAGGACGCCCATTGAAAACGATGCTGGAGAACGTGACCACGCTGACGTACCGGCGCGTGTGGACTGTGAGCACGTTTTACCTACCAGTCCTTGTACAGACTGAATGAAAGGTCTAAAATTGTAAAGCAGGTTTGCCTGCTTATGTTCAAACCTCAGTGAAAAGCTGATGCTGGCAGTTCTGAGCTTCGTTCTACAAAGCCCTGCATTGTTGTTTGTTTTTTATTTACTGAAGGTATTTCTTTGTGCCGAAAGCGTTTAGTCGACGGGTAAAGCAGAACCTGCGTTCATTTAAAGACGTGCAGAAGGAAATGAATCAGAAACGCTTCAAAGGTCTGAGCGGCTCATTCGTGACCAATATTAATTTAGATTCAGGATAGATTAACGCGATCATAACCTCTTACGGAAGGTGTTTGAGAGAGAGAGAGAGGGAGAGAGAGATCCTAGTGAGTAAGTTGGCCTGCACGACGACAAACGGGTTAAACGAGCGCGTCGATAAAACCTGCAGAGTTCTGTTTCAGATTTCAGTTTATGATCTTGTTCGCTCTTTCTTTCTCACACACTCACATACACTCCCTCACACACAAGTAAGGAAGAAATGACACAACACATGTTAAGCTTATTAGAAGGCTAACAGCACAACTGTGTTAACAGCACACCGGTATGTAACGTGTACGAGAATACTTCGAGTGGGACGAGCCGACTGGAGCATAATGTCGATTGTACTCCTCGCAGAACTGGTTTGAGTAATATGCATTCAAAGAGGATTGACTTCTGCATACACGCTAACCAAAATCAGTTAACCTCACTTTGTTGAGAGCAGTGTTTGCTCTCGTCCCCAGTCTCGCCAGCGCATTGTGGAATGAGACCACGAACAGATGCAATAAATCTTTAAGAAATGCCTAATACAATGGTGCTCTGCATGCTGGGGCAAAGTGACATGGTTCTCCATAGCATAACACACACACACACACACACACACACACACACACAC